>JAPIVC010000527.1:0-50292 GCA_030586385.1 Camponotus fellah | reverse complement strand
GAGTC
This sequence comes from Camponotus fellah, assembly GCA_030586385.1. NCBI lineage: Eukaryota > Metazoa > Arthropoda > Insecta > Hymenoptera > Formicidae > Camponotus > Camponotus fellah. The sequence continues at coordinate 50,287 of JAPIVC010000527.1, read as the reverse complement.
TCATTAGCTGAGAGAAATAGCTCAGTAAGCACGAAGCTGTAGTTAGCGTAACGGTTATTGCGTCATTTGTAACGAGTGCGTAGTTAACGGTTATTGCGTTATCCGCGTTTCCGCGTGAAACAAAGGATCAATTGATCGCGAGATCAATCAGCGTGTGTGTAAATAGTCAATCAATAGCCAATGTACAGTTCTTAAATATATTTATATCGTTTTTTATATTCGTATAAATATTCGAACTTTATTGTGCGTGACACACCACCGCTAACCGTCACAGTCCATAATCCGGTAGTTTCCTTATCGGTCATTAATCCGGTAGTGATCTGTGAATAATAATAAAAGGAATATCGACGGCGACGAGTCGTTGATATTCATTGACATATCCTGGTGAGTTCTTCATCGAGGGTGACGTCATTCGTGCAGCGTGGTCGTAGTAGCGAAGTCTATTGTCCAGCGGCAACAAAGAAATCATCATCGGCGAGGGCGGATTCCCGAGCGGTCATCCATCCCTTTGTTCGGCACGTCGGAACGTGTCAGGCGGCCATTTTGAGAGCCGAGTCGAGCGACTCTCGCTACGCAGCAGAATCATCGGGCTGTTCCGGCGATCCTGAGCGAACAACCGGCTTCTGCGAAGCCATCCCTTGCTTGTTGGAGGGCAAACAAGCTGGCGACCAACATTTACTCAAGGTAAGAGTGAATATTCTTCGGATATAAATATTCGACCAATAGAGTGTCCGATCACAACCTTAAAGCCGGTGATTCCAGGCGCCCCAGCCCCCGGAAACAAGGAGAATAATGAACCGCAGCCAGGGACATCAGGATTAATGTTGACAAAATCTCAAAGTGAGGCTAACATCCAGAGGGGCAGAGCAGCGGCCGGGAGAGTCATGATTCTAAGCCCGGATGGAAAGCTTATCCCCTACCGGAAGCTGGAGAAGCTGGAAGATGAAGCTAAAGTCCCAGATTCACCAAAATTTAAATATACATTATAATCTTAAGAAATATAAATATTTATTATGTTAAATACGCAAAATTATATTATATATCCTTACCTCTAAGACTAAAAAAAAAAAAAAAACAAAAAAAAAAAAATAGGGTTAATCATGTTAATTCGAGTGTAGAGAGACGAGATCTTATGTATTCTACGTTAATTTGCGCTAATTAACTTAAGAAATTAGTTGGAAAACTGAATAATGTAATGCGCATTCGCAGAACCAAGGCGCGTTCTAAAAAAAAAAAAAAAAAAGATGCGCAAAGGTCTTGACCCGAATCACAGCATGCGTAGAAGAGATGTGCAGAAGCAAGGCGCGTTCTCAAAAGATGCGCAAAGGTATTGGCCCGAATTAAACCATGCGCAGTAGAGTTACGCGAATAGCAGACATGCGCAGAAGCACTGCGCAGGTTCTGGACATGCGCAGAACCAATAGGAGCGTTCCCGGCTTAAAACAGAACAATCCCCGAGTCAGGCGCGCTGGAGGGGATGCGACGAGAGTGGGGACGCTATATAAGCGGCTGCAGAGCTCAGTCGAGAGCTTTTTCCGCGACGACGAACACATCTCTACTAGAAAATAGCAGATACGCGTCGGTGATAATAAATCTTTTCGCGACAAAGTTCCGCGAATACGGCGATACTGTATATAATTAAGAGAGAGCTTTTTTGTGAGAGTCTCATTAGCTTGAGCGAAAATAGCTCAGTAAGCACAACGAAGCAGTGTGTGTTAGCGTAACGGTTATTGCGTCATTTGTAACGAGTGCGTAGTTAACGGTTATTGCGTTATCCGCGTTTCCGCGTGAAACAAAGGATCAATTGATCGCGAGATCAATCAGCGTGTGTGTAAATAGTCAATCAATAGCCAATGTATAGTTCTTAAATATATTTATATCGTTTTTTATATTCGTATAAATATTCAAACTTTATTGTGCGTGACACACCACCGCTACCCATCACAGTCCATAATCCGGTAGTTTCCTTATCGGTGATTAATCCGGTAGTGATCTGTGAATGATAATAAAAGGAATATCGGAGTCGTTGATATTCATTGACATACCCTGGTGAGTTCTTCATCGAGGGTGACGTCATTCATGCAGCGTGGGCGTAGTAGCGAAGTCTATTGTCCAGCGGCGACCTGCAACAAAGAAATCATCATCGGCGAGGGCGTATTCCCGAGCGGTCATCCATCCCTTTGTTCGGCACGTCGTAACGTGTCAGGCGGCCATTTTGAGAGCCGAGTCGAGCGACTCTCGCTACGCAGCAGAATCATCGGGCTGTTCCGGCGATCCTGAGCGAACAACCGGCTTCTGCGAAGCCATCCCTTGCTTGTTGGAGGGCAAACAAGCTGGCGACCGATATTTACTCAAGGTAAGAGTGAATATTCTTCGGATATAAATATTCGACCAATAGAGTGTCCGATCACAACCTAACCTCTGTGTAATATCTTGTACACGAAAAAGAGCATCGATCGTGGAACGAGCCCTACGAAATCCATATTGGTTTGGTGAAAGAGAATGGGCTTCATCGTTTTCAAGCCAATCATTTATGCGATCCGCAATGACCCTCTCCAGCGTCTTACCTACATCATCCAACAAACAAATTGGACGAGCCTTAATATCTTCCGGTATAGTCACAGTTCCTTTATGGATTAGGACGAGCAATGCTTTTTTCCAAACTTTAGGAAAAAAAAAAAATTCCTTTCTTTAAGCATACTGTAAATATGTTAGCTAAATGCCCTAGAACAATATTAGGAACCTTTTTCCATACCGAGAATTTAATATTATCCGGGCCCGGGGCTGTATTCTTGCTAGGGCGTTTTTTAATAAGTCTCATTACTTCGACCATGCTAACTTCTGTACCATCCTCCTCAGTTGATGTGAAATTCTCATAAGAGAAGGAGGAGCCTTGTTCTATCCGGTTTCCAGGGAACAACGAGTTCAGGAGTTTTCCAAGGACTCTATCCTCTAACGTCTCTGACATGGTAGGACCGGACTTACGGAGCTTACTCATAACTAATTTATAAGGCAAGCCCCACGGGTCAAAATTGATAGAAGCTATCAGCTCATCCCACGAGGTATTCTTCGCCCTTCTAATCGCGTTCCTGAGCGTTTTTTTAGCCCTAGAGTTTCCCTTTTAATTAGAATTTCTTCCGGATTCCTACCGCGCTTACTTCTAGACCACTGTCTCCTTGCTCTAACTGCAAAATTTCTCAGGGAGGCAATTTCTACCGACCACCAATATGTATGTCTTTTTATATTCTTTCGCGATACCAATGGAGCCGCCACATTACAAGCGCTATTCATTATTTTAATGATCCAGTTAACATAGTTTTCTGGATCCTGTTCAGAGTCTTCCGGAATGTTCGAGTTACTCAGAAACTCTATTGTTTCGTTAAACAATTCAATATCAAGTTTTGTAAAGTTCCATCTCTTTTGAACCGGATCTCTATTTTTTCTATTATTACTACTCGGCACTTTAAGTACAATTTCGACATATTGATGGTCCGATAGAGTCTTAATATGTTCCAGGACCGACCATTTCTCTACTTGTTCAAGTAGATAGGAAGAAATCCAAGACAAATCGATAATTGAACAACCTTGCACCCTAACACAAGTATAATTTGAGCCTGTATTCAAAAGCCTAAGGTCTAATGCAGCGGACCATTCCTCCATTAATTCTCCTCTTCTGTCGGTCTCACATGAGCCCCACATCGTAGAATGGGCATTGAAGTCGCCGCAGATTAATGCAGGACTAGGTGTATTCCTATAGATACTACCTAAGCTGTTTAGGAAGCTTACGAATTTATTGATTCGAGCATTGGGTGATATATAACAAGAAATTATGCGCAATCTACTTACTAAACTGTTACAAAACCAGCACCTCGTTCTACGCATCGACAACCCCATCCTACAGAGCACTCCGGCCTCCACAAAACCGCAGCGAGACCATCTGTGCTTATAAAGCAAGTATTACTTTCCGCCAGTTTATGTGGGGGTTCCGATATAATGGCTATGCCTGCATTTGTTTCCATCATGTACTGTTTGAGAAGATCAAATGTCCCCCAGCTACGATTAAGATTAATTTGTATTACTTTAATTTCTTCTGTCACAGTCAGAAGATTGTGAGGGCTTCCTTATTTTATTGCCCAGATTTTTTTCTCACGAGCTGCACTCCGCTGGGGAACCCTTGATTTGACAGGCAAATTGGGGAATCTATCCTATGCCTGGCTTCTTTCCCTTTCTCTTCGCAAATCAGGCATTTCGGCATGCCCGCGTTACATCTACCTACTGTGTGGCCCACAACGAAAACACGCACCAGATCTATCTATTTCCGACCGACAGTTTGTTCGTACGTGACCAAAGTACCAACACTTATAGCATTGGACTGGTCTCTTGCGAAGCAATTCAACTTTGACTCTGGTCCATCCTAATGTTACAGTACCTTTTTCAGCTATTCTAACTGCTGTTTGCAATGGGCAGCTTATCCATGCAGCTCCCATGCCATCACGCATATTAATTATGGTACTAACCTTAAGCTCTTCTCTGAGACAGCCACTCAATGCCATCAACTCTGCGTATATCTCCTCAGTTGTTGTGGAGGGATCGATCCCACGTAATCGTAGCTCTCCCATGGCCACCGGGTTAAAAACTCTGGCTTCTTCACCTAGGGCTTCCGCGAGGCAGTTCTTCAAATTCCCAGCCAGCTGTTTACCTTGCGGTCCAGGAACTTCGATGATAATTGCACCATTTAATGCTCTACGAATCACCGTAGTCTGAATTCCCAGATCTTTAAGGGAAACTCTTTCCCTGGCCTTGGCCAGGATTTGCGCGTAAGTAGCCCCGCCAGGCTTGCTAGTGATCGTCACCACCGCTGGTTTTATAAGCCTCTTTCCCGGTTTAGCTAATTTATTCCTAGAGTCTATTGACTGCTGTCGAGGAGCTGTTATTTCTTTGTTTACTATTAATGTCTGCGTTCGTTTCCGTCTTCTGTCAACCCTTTCCCACTCATTATCTCTGAGAGATGGATATGCATTTGTGGGATAGGATGGGGGAACCAATTGTATGTCCTCTATTATTTTTATACGCTTACGCGACTTACTACTAGACGCATCCGATTCGTTGACTATACTTTCCTTAAACTTAGCACTAGCATAATTAATTTTAGTATTATTTGTATAGTTTTTAGTTTTAATTTCTTCCGATTGCGCATTCCAAGATGTTGTGCCTTTTCCTTCAGGCCATTGTATTTCTCGATTCATGTAATTTGCGTCCGTCGAGCATCCAGGAGTATTGCTGAAGAGTGGTTCAGCATCCATTCCTATTTGACTCACCTCTTGTTGGTCCAAGGATGGATGTTGGTTCAAGGATGAGTATATATCTTTATCTCTATTTTCCTTCACCTTATCTTTCTTCTCTGTGTTATCTTTCTTCGGAATGTTTGATCTTCTCTGTGTATCTCTCTGTGGTGTAGAGGGCTTCTTCATGATCTGGAAGGGTCCACAACCTTCTTTAAGCGATCTGACCTCACGTTCTAGATTGGACAGCATCTTACGAAGATGTTGTATCTCGCTACATTGCGCTCGCTCCCTTCTCTTTACCTCGTTAAGCTCTTCTTTTAGAGAGAAATTTTCGTTTCTAAGAGTAAATACATCTCCGACCGTGGTGAGCTTCTCAATCATTGCTTTGGTAATTTCTGTTGCAATATGCTTGCTCTCTTTCATTCTTCCGGCCACTCGGCCCGAGATGTTGCTACAACGACTCCTTTGTTGTTCCAGCTCCGATAGATGAGCCAAGCATCTCTCTCCCAAGGCCGCTGGATCCATTTTGAGCCAGTCTTCTCTACAATATTGAAGCCTCCTTTTCTGCCTCCTTTTCTGCCTCCTCTTTCGTAACCATGATTGGGATTTGAGTCTTTCTCCTAGATTTAGCTACAGGATTCTTAATCGTGCGGTCTAACATCCCGCTCTTATTTTCCTTCCTTTTTTTAACTCTCTTATTGGAAGAGCTGTAGCTACTCCTTTCTTCATAGTCCGAGCTTCTATCCGATCTTTCTCGGGAATCTCTCCCAACATTTCGTTTTCCACATCTTCGAGATCGATGTGAGGTGGATGATCTCCTACTCTCGTCATCCGTGGTATCCTCTTCTCTTCTGTCCCTGCCAGCCTCTTCGCGCAGTCTTGCAACGACGGACTCTATATATTCCTCTCCTCGCATAGAGGGAGATTTATTCATCCTTGATTTTTCACTTTTCTTTTTGCGAGATTCCGCCAATTGGCTAAAATCTGCCATTTTATCTTTCATTTTCTTACTCGCTCTAGTTACACGCATTTCAGTGGGCGAGTCTCCAGATTCCTCGTTTTGTGCCGTATCTCTTTCAATTTTTGTTGTGTAATCAGAGTACTTATCATTCTCTTTTCCATAATCACTGTTATCACTATTAGTCTGAGACTCCGGCGAATCCGTCGGCTCAATCGCTCTTGTTTTAACAGGTCTGCGCACGATGATATTTTCTACTTCATCTATTTCGCTACCAGGTGATGTTGTCGCTTTCCTCTTTTCTCCGACAACAAGTGCTGGAGCACTCTCAGTATGCACCTTAGTCTGTGAGTCCATGAGAACACAATCCACAAATTCTCCTGGATCTATCTCAGCAGTAGCAATTTGTTCTGCAGGGGCGCTGGCTGAGACCGCCCCCACAGTGCCCTCGCAGGATTTCTGTCCGGAGACAGTCGACCCGGCGGCGTCGGGCGCACCACCGTGCCGGTCCCTGGGAGATCCGAGGGCTCCCTGAGGCGGTAGGTTTTTCTCATTTTCCTTAGACTTTTCCATATTGTCATACATTGGGAGCGAGATTCGAGCGCTCCCTGCTCTAGCGATTGGAAGGTTCGAATTCCTGGGTTCGCTCAACCCATTGGGAGCTATAGTCGTCATGCTGCTCCTCTTCTAATTGCGATGAGTCTCTCTGCAACATTGTTGTTAGTACAGAACTCGAGACGTCATCCATTCTTTCTTCAATAGTGCGCAGAACATTCTTCTTGTCTGCAAGCTGTAAGCTGATGTTATGAAGTGCCGCACTGGTTTGATCGATTTCATTGATCATTCTAGTATCCAGTATTATCTCCAACTCTGGATCGCTTTTGCTCCCTTGTTCTTCAACATGTTGCTTATTTATTCTACGATCGCATACTTCGCTCTTTCCGGAAGTGTCTCCGATAAGAGGAGACACTCCTCTAAGAACACTGATTTCGGAGCTGAGATCTTGCTCGCGAACTTCTAGTAATTTGATCCTGTGTAACAGGTATGTACGTGACAAGTTCATCTGTTGTCCGTAATCGTATAACAATTTTGCATAGGCTAAAGTAGCCCTAATGTTATTTGCATGAGCAATCATACCCTGCTGCACAAACTGAGTATCAAGTGAATATAAATTTCGAATAGCACACCCAATAAGATGTTCTGGGGTGACATTATCTCTCACCAGAATTTGCATGAGTTCGCGAACTTCTATCAGCTCTTCCATCCTGCTCATTAGCTTGTTATATAATCAGCCAATGCTATTAATAGCACTTACAAAACTTATTATACTAGACAATTAATCAATATTTTAGCCTATAACACGCCAATTATTGTAACTTAACACTTATTATTTATATTTAGATTATTGAGCCGCAATTCAGTGTGTATAATACAACACTGATGTTTAACTAGTTACAATATTCGAAATACACAATTGGGTACAAGCCCGGTATTACTATGCAGTTTTCTGCCTAACTATATATGGAGGTGTCCAACACACACACAAAATACGCCACAACAATCTTTTGTGCAACCGAATTTAGAAACTAACTGTATAATTTAGTAAAGAGGGGCCTAATGAATACTCTACCGTCTTCTGCGCATCAAAATTCGCAAGAGCAAACTTCTGCGCAGCCCGGTTTCAATTTCAATTATATTGCTCAAAGGGGGAGGTAAAGGCAAGGTCTTTCCACCCCACGCGCATGCGCGCACAAGCCCAACAACCTACTGCGCAAGGACTAAATTTTGGATTTCCAGTCTACGATTTCCGGGTCCCCTGCGATTGGTGATCGACACAGGGTAGTTTACGTCGGCCTAGATCCAATAATTAGCTCAAAATGATCACTTAAAACTAAATTAATTTTAAACAACAATCATACATAAACTATTTAAATTTAATAATTTCTTACTAATAATTACAATAATTATGTATATATTCCTAAGTTTAAGCTAAATTACACTATTTTTAATTAATATTATTATTACTGTAACCAAATTTAAAAAACTAATTGTATGGTCTAGTAAGGGGGGGCCTAATAAATATTCTACCGTCTTTTGCGCATCAAAATTCACAAGAGCAAACTTCTGCGCAGCCCGGTTTCAATTTCAATTATGTTGCTCGAAGGGGAAGGTCGAGCCGATGTCTTTCCACCCCACGCGCATGCGCGCACAAGCCCTACAAGCTACTGCGCAAGGGCTAAATTTTGGATTTCCGGTCTACGGTTTCCGGGTCCCCTGCGATTGGTGATCACCACAGGGTGGTTTACATCGGTCTAAATCCGTTATTTAGCTCTAAATAATCACTTAAAACTAAATTAATTTTTAACAATAATTATACATAAACTATTTAAATTTAAAGGTTCTTACTAATAATTACAATAATTATGTGTGTATTCCTAAATTTAAACTAAATTACACTATTTCTAATTAATATTAACATTACCGTATCTTTATTTATTCTTCAACATAAATTCATTATTATTTCATTAGATATGTTATTAGATTACACTAAACTATAATATCATTATAGTCAGTGTTTCCCGAACATTGAAAATTTCCCCTTATATTATCCGCACATGAGAACGCTCCGTGTGGCTGGTTTCCGATCACCCGACGGCGCACGCACACTTTACGAACGCCTAGTTGTGGGTTCCACAAGATGGCCGCCGCACGTGCTGTCAGTGTATGACAGCTCCAAGTTCACATTTATTTAACAATATTCGTGCTTTCCGCTATACTGCAAGTGCCAGCGATAGATATTAACTTTCTTTTTAATTACAGGAGCTAACCGTAACTATGAGATCGCCAGAGTTTATCTATCATTCGCCGAAAACCTGCAAGTACATTCGAGATGAAAATCGATATATCAATTCTGTCATCGCGCAGTTACAAAGTCCAGCAACAAAACCGAGGACTCTATTATTATTCTTTAATAGTATTAATAAGGAAAGTTCAAGAATGGAGTCCCTCAACACAAAACTAGTGAATATTTTTAATGATTATTAATAACATCAACATCTTATACCATTGTATTTATACTGCGACTAAAGTCGAATTTCATTAACAATACACTTTATATAAGTTCTCCTTATGTACAGACTTTAATATGCAGTCTCTTCCTCTATTATATATAGGTTCTTTACCACTGTGCAGAAAACTCCACTCCACAACCTCCTGTATGCTAAAATACTCGTGCCAGCGGGCCAAGCCAACACTGATCAACATCCACTGTCAAATGAGAAATGATGCCGATCGCGTGCCCGCGCTACACTCTGTCTGTCAGTATCTGGTCTCGCTAGCCAATTTAATTAATTCTACAAGCCAAAAATAAGTCATCGCCGATGTTTCCGTATTATTTATTCAGTTGCAGTGTATTAACCTAGTTCGCAACAGCAATGTTATATAATAATCTTTTCTTCCACAAATCAGTGAGAATATCAGTATAATAGGTTTTAAAATATAATTACAATTATTTCATATTTAATCTAACATAGAAGTCATGTTCATTAACACCTTATAATAATGAGTGAGTTATGTATTATAAATATGCTTTCAACTATAGTGACAATAAGATTATTATAATAATGAGTTATGTATTATAAATGTGGTTTCATCTGTAGTGACGATAAGATTATTATATTTGACAACTTATATACATCTCACAGCTGTATAATAGATTACATGTTAATTTACCATAATCACTTGTATTTACAGTCTGAATAGCCGTATCCAAAATGGATTGTGCTAATGCTAGATTGACAATTAGATTTCCTTTTTTCTTTTGTAAATTTCTTTCAGTCTGTAAATTCACTCTCTAAATCTATCAATTATTGCGCCTAAAGTTTCGCATAACAGTTAACATTCGGACAATAAATAATTTATGTCGCTGATTTAATTATCTCTATAGAGTGATATGTGATATGCAATATGCAATCATCTCTATAATTATGTATAACACATTCTAATGTATGCAAAAATTTGACCTTCTCTATAAAACTATTAATAGTTTTTCAAAATTACCATTATAGTAATCACAATTATTTGTATTTTCAGACCTGTAATGCCAGGAGAACAACAATGTCAAACACAACCACTGGAGAAGCCAGTGCTATACCATTGCTACACCTCTCAAGAACAGAAAGACTATGCTCTGCAACACCAACTCGGAGAAGCAACAATACATATCCAGTTTACAAATTACAGATTTTAGTATTTACTGAGTGAATAATTCTTCAAAAATTTGCACATTGCATTCACTCTGGCATATGTTAATCTATCCAATCAGTCTAAACTCCAGTTATAAATATACCTTTATTAGAGTCATATTCAGGTATCTATTATATTCACTTATTCAGCTAATAAATATTATTATTGTGAATTATTTTTGTGAATATTGTGATCAGACCGGTGCAAGTATCATATTCGATGTTCTAAACATTATGTATAGTTTTATCTATCATCTCTTATAATACATTAATTACTTCTAATTATAAATATTCTACTTAATATCTAAATATAACGCATTTCAAGTTCATAATATTTATCATTTATCATTCCTTATAAGTATTTAACAATAACTAAAAACTACACAAACATTTCATTTATTCCAGGCAGGCGGAATTAACAATGCCGATTATGGATCATGTATTAACACGTTAAGTGCCACACATCCACCACACTTCGTGAGGATGGAGAGATTATTCTCTACAACATCAACTCAGAGCTGGCGGAGACCGTCATCCAAGATCCATACATTACAATTCCAACAGTTTATAGACAATAATTTACTATGTTCAAATAGCTTGCTTAATATTCTTAGACTAAACTATCAATTTATTTAATATGTAGTTGTCATTTATATATATAGTTTTCTATCTACAGATTCCTTGATCTGTAAATTCCCTCTAGAGGTTATTAATTACTGCCCTTAAAATGTTGCACAGTGAACAACTTTAGACCATAAATAAGCATTAAGTCATTATCTTAATATCTTTATATATCAATATATAGTATACAATTATAACAATTGTTATATATAACAATTATCATATATAATATGTCAACTATTTATGAAGTTTAATTATTTATGAAGTTGAGTTCTCTGTAATGTTATCAGCTTAAATTACTATTACAATTACCATAATTATTTGGTACTTTCAGATATTCATTGCCAAGAGGACGACAACACAAGCATAATAATCAGCTTAATCAGTATTATATAATTACTACACTTCATGAGGACGGAGAGACCAAGCTCTACAACATCAACTCAAAAGATCGGCATTATACGCCATTTCACTAAATTAATACTTTATACTGTTTATAAGTGAATAACTCCCTATTTGATTACGTGATTTGAATATTATGTTTATTCTAACGTATATTAATCTATTCACGACTTAGTTTCCAACTATTTTATTGCTAGAATTATTCAATAGTCAATTTATTCAATTATCCATATACTAATTATTATTGTTATGAATGCTATGAGTAATCCAGCACAAATACTTTATATTTATATCAGTATCTCAATTTCACAAACCGGACTATCATATTAATATCAGTACAGTGAAGTTCATTCAATCGCGCACCACTAACTTAAATCAATTAGAAATATAAGCTGTATTGCATATAATGTGCTAAGTATTCTTATTCTTTTAGATCTTTAAATACATGCTATATTATGTTGTGTTCAGCACTTCAAATGCAGTATATATTCTCCTAAGTACATATATCAGTACTTAGTATTATACAATCAATTATATTGTTAATTAATATTATTAAACATCCTAAAGTCTTTTCATTGTTTTACACGACAATACATTCATATTTCGCTAAGTACATATGCCCATACTTAATATCATACAAATAGCTGTATTATTATTTAATAGAGGACATCAATTAAGTCATTTTATTATTTGTCACAGCAATATGTCCAAAATTTTTCCCACTGCAGTTAAATAGCATATTAATTAAAGTCATATATTATTCCCTCGCTAATATTATAATTATATATTTTATACCGTTATTTAATGCATAAGGCATTTATAAGCATCACTCTTATGAACTATTATAATAATTTTAAGTTCAAACTTATTAGCAAGTTAACTAAAATTAACTACTAATTTATCTATTAAGTAAGTCAATTGAATTCATTGAAGATATAATATGCAATAAATTCTTTTATTAGTATATAGTTATGTAACGTCATTTATATTTATTACACTCTGTATTTGTGTATATATACACTTCACCCTATGATTAATTATAGTAATTTAACAACTTCTAAGTATAATTAAACAGTTTAATTTTATATTTATTAAGTAACAGTTAAGTATAACCTAAACACTAATATTAGTATGTCCTTTTCCATATTTAGGTATTAGGGTATAAACAAATGCAAATTTTTTGCAGAATTGTTCCGCAGCACTTAACGTAGCCAATAGCATATGAAATTCATATGCTACCCATCAACGACCAGTCCACTGCCGCAGACACTTGCACAGTATAATGAGATTTACACTTGTCTTATAAAATATTTATTTTAATATTCACTTGACGGCGTAAAAGGGGGACATCTCTCATAGATATTTAGAGTATAAATATACGGGATGGCCCTTTATGAATAATTAAAAAGTTAATAACACGCCACTGAATATTGACACTTCTAGCATAAAGCTTAGGAAGTAAACTTATTATTATGATTACAACTACTATAACTTTATCATTCTAAGAAATTATACTATTGTTCTATAATTATAACAGTAACTTAGACAAAATCAAGGATTCTACATTGTATTGCTCAAATGCCAAACTTTCCTTAACTTAATAATGAGTCTAAACTATGACAACATATTCATACAGGAGTACAATGCATAAAATCATTTATTTATTTTTGCACACTACTAATTGATTATTAATTCACCACTATCTTGTAATATTATAGCTTATATATGTTGTCCACTAGAAGTTATAATTAATACTTAATAATTATTACTATATAAGTTGATTACTTATTCCATAAACTATTATTTATTTCATATTACATGATTGTTAATTACTTGCTATTGAAAAATTTTAATATCTTCTACAACTACATAACCTAAACTGTCGATGGTATTAGAGGCATCATTATAGTATCTCAGTTTGTATGCAACTAAATAATCGTTGAATAAACAACACTGAGTAATCCGTTTAATTAATTTCTTCACTAATTAGGAGATTAAGTCTTTGCAAAAATGTTATGGTCTCGAAAGTACATATAAATACATGAAAGTACAACTCACAAACGAACAATAATGCCAACCTGAATTTGAGCGCTCGCGCACTGCGCAGTAGATAAAAGTAAAGGTCTGCACACCGCGTCACGGCCCACGTCACGACGGTCCAGGCATATCATCCTAATGTTGAACACGCGCGCACTGCGCACAACAACAAATATCTCACTCTGCGCAACTACACTTGCTGCTGCACCCAAAGCAAAAATTAATAAATTAATATAAATAACTTATTGTCAGCCACTTAATTCGTCATTTTTCAGCATTTTTCACCACATTACACTAAATAGTCAGTATACTAGAAGTCTAAAGACACAGTGTGTTATACTTGTCGGCAAGAAACTTTCCCCGCTAAGTGCGAGAGAGACAACACACTCAAAAGTTTATAAGCACTTGACAGTAAAGCATATAATTAAGAAAATATATGCAATATACCATTTCTCCGCTTATCATATATTATGCAAACATGTGTTCATTGAATATTTTTCACGTTTAATAGTATATTTTTATGTTTATAGGATGCCACGTCAACTGTCACTGCGATTTCCCTAGGGAAGGTGGAGAGCACATACTTTTAACATTAAATTATTAATGTTAACAGCTTCCTCAGGCTCATCCCACAACATATATTAGTCACCAAAATTCACTTTTTCGAAAATAGGTCTCTATCGACTGCAAATGTCGCGAAACGCGTAAATAACTCGGTTTTAAAAATTCCCTCACTAAATCGACACTTAGTGGGAGATAGTTTTTTTCCGCTCTCCGACCTGACCTTTTTTTTTTTTTTTTTTATCGTGCGGAAGGAAGAGAAATGCATTGACGCAGACCCCGGTTGCGATTCCGAGGTACTGTCGGACTCCGGACAATATTGCGTATCCGACTACCGACTAAAACTCTCCCTGTTCGGCGGCGTTCCTGCCTCAGGTCTACCTCGGGCCGACGGAACCGATACGCATTACCTCATCGGTTCGAGGAATCGACCTTGTGTTGTAACAGCACACGTCCATCCTCGCAGTCTTCGTGCTCTTGTGTCCAAGTCCAAATCCTTTCCTTCCTTCTTTTCCAATCCTTGTTGATCGTTGCTCCTCAGTGTGTTTGTATGTGCATACGTGTATGTGTGTGTGGAATTTGTAACTACGTATGTGTATATATGTTTATAACTGTGTATGTATTGTAACTGCGTGTGTATTGTAACTGCGTGTGTGTGTATGTTCTTACATGTGAATGCTTGCATGCATCTATGTGAATGTATGTGTGAGTGTGTACGCAAGTATGGAGCAGACATGTGTATGTGTAATGTATCTAGAGTATTTCTACTTGTTTTATGTTTCCTGTTTTCATTGTACGCGGGTGCATCTCCCCTCTATCTCCGCTATCCTCCGGGATCCCATGTCTCATCCTCCTCGTAGTAGTCTCGCTTCTCCTCCGGTTCTATATCCTCACTCTCCCGATCTTCTGCCTCCCCATCCTGGGTCACGTCGTGTTCCTCGTTGCCGTAGCTACCTGTTTCCGTTCCGGCTCCATCCTCTCTCGCTTCCTGCATCCTTCTCTGCTTCTCTCGGCGTTCATCCTCCTCTTTCCTGCTCATCACCTTTGTCGCGAAGTTGCTCACCGCCTGCCATTTTTCCTTATCCGCGCAGATTGCTTCAACAACTCTGTCCATATTCACCGGTCCGCCCAGTGCCTCCTTCAGAGTCTCTCTCTCCGCTTCCCATCCCATGCACCCCGTCATTGTATGTTCCGCATTATCTATGTGTCCCTCGCAGTACGAACACATGGCTGATTCTATCTTTTTTATTCTTTGCAGGTACCCGTTGAAGCACCCGTGGCCCGTCAGCAGTTGCGTCAGATGGTAAGTCATCCCTCCGTGCCCTCTCATCATCCATTCGTCGAAGCGTTTGATTATCGCCACTCTCAACTTAGGTCCAGGTAAGTCCTTTCCTTTCGCTCTTCTTTTCCAGGCTCTCCACATCTCGATTTCCTCCTCCTCTTTAACTTCCTCCTCCATATCCTTACTCCAGGTCTTGTCCATCTTAGCTTTCCTGACCTTCTCGAAGATCCTATTGTTCCTTCTCGCTACTAGTAGCCACGGTGGTGTTCTGGCCAGTAGTATGGCTATCTCATACGCCACCGTCCTATATCCTGCCGCTATCCTGTTTGCCAGTTGCCTTTGTACCCTCTGCAATGGTCTTTGCACGCTGATGTTCTTCGCGAATCCCTCGTACCAGATCGGTGACCCGTACATTACCACAGATTGTACAACGTATGCGTAGAGTCTCCTCTTGTTCTCGTGTGGTCCTCTAAGATTAGGCATTAGTTTACATAGCGCTCTCTTTGTCTTTTCAACCTTATCCTGTACGTATCTAAAGTGTTCTTTGAAGTTTAGTTTTTCATCCAGAATAACACCCAAGTACTTTAACGACTTCGCTACCTTAATTTCCTTTCCGTTCAAACAGACCCTGTCCTCTTTCGGTGGCCTCTTTCCTCTCCTGCCCTGGAACGCCATTACCTCCGTTTTTTCAACCGCAACCTTCAGACCCAGCTTACTAATCATATGTATCGTCCTCTCCGCCTGTATACACGCCCTCGTCTTCGCATCCTCGTACGTTGTCGATACCGATGTTATTATAGTGTCGTCCGCGTAGCCTATTACTTCACATCCTCTCTCTCTCTTCACCCTTAGCACCTTGTCGTACACCATCAGCCAGATCAGCGGGCCGAGCACGGAGCCTTGCGGCACGCCTTTTTGCACCTCTATCCTGTTCCTCGAACTATCCTTCACCGGGAATTCCACATACCTATCCTTAAAATAGTCGAATAGTATCCTCCTCAGGTACCTAGGGACCCTTTTCCTCACCAGCATCTTCCTTATTTCTGCCCATGGTATACTATTGAAGGCGTTCTCAATATCCAGACTAATGATGACAGCAGTCTCCCCGTTCCTGATAGCCTCCTGTGCGATCTCCTTGACCTTTCCCAACGCATCGATCGTCGACCTATTCTTCCTGAATCCATACTGATTGCTCGCGATGGATCCGAAAGACAATCCCCGTAGTGCCATCCGCTCCATCCACGACTCAATCCTATCCACAATTATCCTTTCCAGGCACTTTCCTATATCGTCGATCAGGCATATTGGTCTTGCCTTGGGGATCTCCGATTCCGCTCCCTTCGCGGCCTTGGGGATAAGCACCAGCTTTGCCACCTTCCATTTCCTTGGGAACCTTCCCTCCTTCATCATTCTGTTCGCAATCTTGGCTAACTCTTCCACCATCCTCCCAGGAATCTTCCTCAGCATTCTCATCGTGATCCCGTCCGGTCCCGGCGCCGTATTCTTCCGTTTTTTCCTTATAGCGCTACTCATTTCCTCCGTACTCACATTCCATTCCTCTTCCCAATCTTCTATCCTGACCTCACCGGGTTGCCCGCCCGCATTCTCGCGAGGAAATAATTTGAATATCAGCCTCTCCAAAAGCTCCGCCTCCAACGTTTCCGTGATTCCCGGTCCTGCCGTCCTCAATTTGTTCATCACCACCTTATAAGGCATTCCCCATTGGTCGTTATCTATTTCCCCTATCAATTCCTGCCAGGCTTTTTCATGCCAGGAACTGAGTTCTTGGTCAACCGACCGGGTGGCGTCGGGCGCACCACCAAGCCGTCCTATGGAGGTTCCGAAGTCCTCCTGAGGTGGTAAGTCTTCTCCGTATTCCTTGCTCATTTCCATGTCGTTTATGTTTGAGGGCGAAGTTCGGGCGCCCTCGTCCCTAAGGCGTTTGGAATTTACGCTTTCGTGGGTACACTCGAACCGTTGGGGGCCATGGACGTCGTTGTGCCCCGCTTGCTCGCTCGATACTACATCCTGCTGGTTAATTGACAGTATCGAGCCTGATACGTCATCCATCTCTCGCTCTATCTTTAGTAGAGCGTCTTTCTTATCTTCTAATCTCTGACTGATGTCTTGGAGAGCTTCTCTCGTCAGGTCGATTTCCTTAATTATCCTCGTATCCATAAGGATGCTTATTTCCAGGTCGCTATTCTCGTTCTTACCCTCTTGATTCACTTTGCATTCCCGCACTTTGCACTCCCATTCACTTTGCACTCCCTCCGACCTGACCTGACCTGACCTGACCTGAGACATAGTTGCATCGTGTAGCACGTGTCAAGCGACAAAAAAAAAAACCGGCCGACGAGAAAAGTAGAACATTTTATTTTTTACCCAAAAGACCAGGTAGAATAAGTTCAATAGATAAGTTCAATAGATATATTCGAACCTTTGCCACAAATGTCGAAAGGATATAAATATCTTTTAGTCGTAATGAATCAATTTAGTAAGTTAACGAAATTGTATCCAATGAAAAGTCAAAAACTGGATGCCATCATGGATGCGCTGCAACTGGAATACTTTCCACAACTAGGAGTGCCAGAAGAAATTTTATCCGACAGCGGAGACCAATTCATAACCAATCGATGGAGGGAATTCACGGAGAACATAGGATTTACCATAAGGAAAACCACACCATACAACCGCAGAGTAACCCCGTGGAGAGAGTGATGCGCGAACTCGGTCGTATCATTCGTGCCTACACGCACGATAGACACACATCTTGGACCAAAATAATCCCAAGAGCTGAAAAAACCATTAATTCAACGACACATCGAAGCACAGGATGTGTACCGTTGGGACTACACCTCGAACAGGAGGGATACTTACCAATCTATCCGAGAATTAACCTGGAGATGGACCAAGAGGAAGACCGTGAACTACTTCTGGAAAACAAAATAGAAGATGCAGCTCGAGTCTTGAAGAAACGAGCCGAACAAAGAAAAAAAAAAGCAAACAGACAAACATAGTGAGGCAGAGTGCTATACTCCAGAACAGAAGGTGTGAATAAAAATCCATCGACGAAGTGATGCGAGCCGAAGGCTTACGAAAAAGATACATCTCGTCTACGATGGCCCATATCAGATCCGAAGCGAGATAAGACCGAATGCCTATGCTGTGGAAGACGAAGACGGAAATTCCGTAGGAGTTTTCAACTCAAGATTGATAAAACCACACAGGGAAATTGAAACCCGTGGCAAGAATCAACATGTTTGCATTGGAGAGAAGAACACAGGAACCTCAAGAAGCTGAAATCATAGAATTCTGCGAAACTCTAAAAAGAAAAGCAGGATTAACAGAAACAAGTAAGAGAATAAAAATACTTACTGAAGAAAGCCAGGAAAAAGCCGAAACACCGATAAAATCCAGAAGAGGAGAATCCAAGGTGCAAACGGAACAAGTGCAGATGGTGGAAGAAGACAGCGAAGCGTCGATTATTCTTGCAGAAATCAGCACGAACAAAAGCCTGAAAAGAAGAAAATCAGGATTAATAAGCGAAAAAAGGAATGCGTCATATAATACGTATATCCAGATTCATTTCTGAGAAACAAAAAGAAATTACAATTCAAGCAGTAATAAATAAAACACCAATTGAAATACTATCTGATTTCAGAGGTGAATTCAACGTGATAACTAGAACAGCATGAAACTCATAGAAGAAAGGAATGGTAAACTCAAAAGGATTTATGATTCCAAAAGTATTCCTTCCTAAGAAACCTAAGAAACGAAAGGAGAATAAAATTTAAAGCGGTGGAGATCTACATCGAAATAAAATTCGAAAAAAACATTAGAAGATGCTGTAATAGTATAACATGACAAACCATGTGTCATAATAGGACGTCGTATATGTAAAAAATTCAGACACAAAAATAAAACCAAAGAAATAACAAGTGACGATTTCCAGCTAACCAGATGGAATAAGGAACGAAGTGGAATCGAAATGAATAAGATTTACACGACAGGTCTAAAAAATAAAGTAAATCATCCTAAGGATCAAACATCCAGAGAAGAGAAAACTTCGAATGAGCCCACGGAGGACAGATGGACAACGGAGAACCAGAAATCCAGCGGGGACGAAGAAATAACTGTATTAGATGAAGTGCAGAAAGGTGCAGCATTCTGTAGACGAGAAAGTGCAGTGCGCGAAAGGTCAATTTTAATCGAAAAATGTGATAAAAACATTGAAAATACTCACGTAAATCAGAATTTAGAATCAGTGCGTGAAAAATGCAATAGCGAATTAAGTCGAAAAATTCAAAATAAAAATTCGGCAAAAAGACAATTTATGGACACTAAAAATAAAGTGTGCGTAGATAATAAGTCAATGTGCGTGCGAAATACTAATAATTTTAAGAGCGAACACTCAAAGTTGCAAAAAAGTGCAAACGAACATTTTAAAGACATTAAGTTAGACGTAAGCTCTAGCGAAAATAAAATTAAGGCGATAAAATCAAACTCAGATTCCAAAATTCAAGATAAAAAAAAAAAATTAGAATCAATTGAGAAAATAGAATTTTTTTTAAATTTAAATTTAATAGCAAGTACACCCATTCTAAATAAGAGGTGTAATTCAAATTCCATACAAAATAAAGTTAACAAAACTCAAATATTAATAAAATCGTTAAATGAATACAGAGAAGTAACAATTAAACAAATAATTAGCTTCCGAGAAAGAATTAAGAAAATAAGTTACTAGATAATTAGAAAATAAGTTACTAGATAAGATAACTAGGGTCAATGTTCAGCCGATTAACGAACGAAAGGGCCTAACCTCTACTATAGAAGCAGCGAGACAGACGGGAATCGACCAGTCAATCACAAAAAGTCCAAGGGACAACAACGAACTAGCTGATTACGAAGAAACAGCGAAGAACATGGATAAAGAAGAAAAAGGATCCAATAAGACAGATATTCTCATCAGAAAAGGAGAATAAGCTAATGGAGAAAGCTATTATAAAAGCAAATAGCTATTATAAAAGAGCGATCAACTAAGATTGCAAAGGATTGACTTATTAAAACAATGTATATCATCAGACAACAATACGGATGATGAAGAACTCGATATCAACAGAATGGATGAAATCTGGCAGGAGGAAGCTGACAGAACGAACCTAATATTAACATCTATCTACAATAATATAAGAATCATGAATGCAACAAAAGCATATAAAGAAACATCGATTCTAAAGAACGAAAAAGGTGAATCGCATTACAGAATCACTACAATAGTAATGACGGAGAAACTAACAAAAGAAGCGGATACTAAAAATATTAAAGGTACGTTCAACATAAAAGATAAAGAATGGAAGATAATCTATGAATACGGCGAAAACCAATAAAGTGCAGCTCAATTCATAGAGTGCAGATCATCCAAGAAAGAAAAAGTCTTGGACAATATAACCATAAAAGATCCATTCGATAATAAAAGTGAAATAGCAATGGATAAACTGGTTGATAAGATTAAAAAGAATAAACCTAAAATCGAAGAGATTAAAATAATAAAAGAACCAAGAGAACTACGATCTTCCAAAAGGCGCAGGAGTGCCGAATCAAAAGAATAAGACGACGCAAGAGGAACTAGGAAGTCATCTCGCCACGCCACGAAGTCGCGGCAAGACGGCTTGGCGGAGGATATGAAACCAGCGTTTCCAGGCACCCAGGCTCCGGAGGGGAAGGAGAACAAGGAACCGCAGCCAGGAACATCGGGCGTGAATCTGAAGAGATCTCTAAGCGAAATGGAGATTGGTAAATACAAATCAACAGCGGAGAGAGCGATGATATTGAGCCCAGAGAGAAAGTTCATACCTTTCCGGACACTCAGCAAGATGCCTGAAGAAACCAAAGGAGAGAAAGTAGAAGATGAGCCCAAGAAGAGCCTTGACCCTCCAAAATATAAATATATTTTATGAACTGTAGTAAAAATATATGGATATGCGTTAAAAAATTGTAAAAATGTAAGAAATTGTGTCCTAAACCTAATAGAGATAAGATAGGTTAACGGGGAGCACAAATAAATAAAAAGTGCACATAGAAGTGCAGATCACGGTTAAAATAGAAAAAATAACTGTGTAAGTGGCTAAATCTGATATAAAACGGATAAATTGCATAGAATAAGGACTAAATAACCTAAACTAATTGTAATTAACTTTAATTTATAAGGAAATTAAGGTTTTAGCGAAAATAGATATAATGCGCGTGCGCAGAACTAACGCGCATACGCGAAGAGTGCACAGAACAGATGTACTGCACCTAGAGATGCGCAGAATCATTGCGCAAGTCCTAAACATACGCAGAACCAATAGGAGCGTAGCTCTTTAGACCCACGTCCAGCGGCAACAAAACGAACAGACCGCGAAGCGGAGGCTATAGCCCGAGAGAGCTATATAAGCGGCTGCAGAGCTCACTCGAGAGCTTTTGCGCGACGGTGACGGTTCTCTTGAAAGGATCTAGAAGAAGAGTTAGACGAAGTCGTTGTAAAATCTAAGGCGTAATTAGTTCCGCGTGTACGGCGATATAGTGCGAAGTAGATAAATAATGTTTTTTCGCGACGGAGATGATTCTCTAATTAATTAGTGGGATCAGTCGGAAAAATCCGGAAGCGAGAATAGAATGTACGAAACTGTGAAGTTTCTAAGTGACGAATGTTCAGTTAAATAAATATATTTATATTGTTATTGTTATATACATATAAATATATGAACGGTGTTGTGAATCATATCCTCGCAACTTCCTACAGTCCAATATCCGGTGGCTTACTCGTTAGTCGTAAATCCGGGAGTGACCTGTGAAACAACAAAAGAAATATTAACAACGGAAAGTTGTTGGTATACGGGGGACTTACCTGGTGATTGCATCATCGTGGGTGACGTCTTCTGTGCAGAGTTGTCCAGCGGCGAAATTCAGCATGTCCAGCGGCGACCTGTGACAGATAAAGGGAAATCATAAGGCAGTGAAACGGCCGAGACAAAGGTCATCCATTCCTTTGTATGAATCGTCGGGACGTGTTCGGCGGCCATCTTGTCATCCTGTACTGGTGGTGCGACGCAGAAAAACGAGATCGACGACAGGGTCCTTTGATCTCGAGGTGCAGATCGGATACTACAGTCGAGAAATCCTTGCTTGTTGGTGGACAAACAAGCTAGCGACCGAATTTTATCCAAGGTAGGATTACCTCATCTTCAGATATTATAAGTGTAAAATACGATTGTCCGATCACAACCTTGCAGCCGGAGGAGAAACCGACCGCGGCCAGGCCCTCGTCAGGAGAAATATTGAGAGACGTCCCACCAGTAAGGATGACGACCGAAGCGGTGGAGTACCGAACCGGACCACGGGGCAAAAAATACCCCGTAATCCGCCTGAAAATAGCGGACACGACGGATGATCCCCAGCCGGGTCATAACGCGGATGAGCGAAAAGTTATTATTAGCAATAAGCTATATATACTGTATTATTAACTTGTTATATGTATAAAGCGAAATATATATATTGTAAAAGAAAACTCTGTCCATAGGTTTAATAGAGTGTAAATAAGACCAGCACACGAAAAGTGGAAGCGGCATATTGTAAAAACTGTGTAAAAACACAAGTAGTGCGAAAAGTGCAACAAAGTGCAGTTGCACTTAAGTGTAAAAAGTGCACTAAAAAAGGTGCAGATAAAAAACTGTATATTCCATTAGATTTAAGGTAGATATACATAGATTTAACAAAAGTGTAGCATTCTAAGCTAGATTTAAGAAAAATGTAAAAAGTGTAGACACTAGAACACTCGCAGGGATTCTTAATCCAGGGATCCCTAAAGCGGCGCTCAACTTAGGAATATAAGACAGCGCATGCGCGGCCCCGCCCAGCGAAGCGAGGATGAACGATATATAAGCAGCGTCCCGCGCGGACTCAAGGCTTTTTCCCGGGCGTCTTCCGTGAGAGTAAAAACGTGCGGAATAAAGTCAAAACGAAGAACAAAGGGCTTTTTCCCGGGCGTCTTCCGTGAGAGTAAGAACGTACAGGACTAAGTCAAACAAAGAACAAAGGCATTTGCCAACGGCTTTTTCCGAGAGTCTGTCGACCGCGTAACAACGTGCGGAATAAAGTCAACGCGAGTATTTTATAATATTAACGCGAAATTAATTGAGAGAATAAAAATTAGCGGAAGTGCTAATCTCAAGCGTGTGTCTAGTTCATAGTGCGTGCGTGACTATTGTGAGCTCTATGCGTAAATCAACGCAACAATAATTATATTTAATAAATATATTTTGTTAAATATAAAAAATGCACTAAAGTCATTTTCCGCGAGTGAGTGGAAAATTCCCGTGTTCTCAATCCCGAGACTCATCCCGTGATATCTTGTCCGTGATCCGACGTCTTCTTCAGGGAGTCCTTCGTCCAGAGAACGATCCAGCGGCGACCTGAAACACAAAGGAGGCAAGGATTAATCGAGGAAAACACAAGTGACGCAGCGGTGCAGTAAGTGCGCAGTAAAGAAGTGCGTGTCGGAACGAGACAAAGGGGACGGCGGCCATTTTGGACGCGCTGACGACGTAGTGTACGATAACAACGGATCGGATTACATCACCCGAGACAAAGGATGGAATCTTCCGAGCAATGACGCTCAACCTGGGGATTCGTCGACTACCATAGCAGTGGCACTCAACCTGGGGATCCGGATAACTGGAAACATATCCCGAGGACAACGAATTTTTGTTTGTTGGAGGAGAAACAAACTGGCGACCATAAAATATATAAGATAGGAACCTCATTTATTCGGATAATAGTGAATATTTCTCCATTATCCGATCACAATCTAACCTCAATTTTAAAACCTATGGGACTTAGTTTTTTCCCGACTCCAACCTAACCTTGCAGCCGGAGTGTCAGCCAGGCGCCGACGAAAGGACGGAGAAAACATCGTCCAGAGAATCATCTCGATCGAGGTCGCCAGTGAGGATGACTACGGAGGCTATAGAATATAAAACTGAACCAACAGGGAAAAAGATCCCGGTCCTATGCTTAAAGCGAGCGGAATCAAGGAGGGACAACGAAGCCAACTCCGAACCAGGACCATCTTGACGTGCAAAGAGACACAGTTTTAATTTATAAGTTTATATATTATGTATGAAATATAATATATATATATATATATATATATATATATAAAGTAGGGAGAATATACCGATTCTAACTCAATTTTCCCATTGGAGCGAGAGAGAGTTCTGTAAGAGGGAGAGAGATAGAGAGGTATCTGAGGGGCGAGAAGACGGCTGCGCGGGTGAGCAGGGGGGTAGGTAGGGCGAGGGGAGCCGCTCGCCGTCGGGTGGGTAAACGGAGGATCGTGACGTCACGCGGCGGGGATGGCGAGAGGAGGGAGCGGGCAGGGGAGGGGGCTTCGGGCGAGAGCGAGAGATCGGAGGCGCCGCGAGCGAGGGAGAGAGGGGAGAGAGCGCGCCCGGAGCTTCCTTAGACGCGGCGCGCTGGAAGAGCGCGTCTGGAGCGTCCTTAGACGCGGCGCGCTAGAGGAGAGCGATTAGCGGCGATCGTCCGAGAGGACGCGCGCGATAGGCGACCGCGGCGCTTCCGGCGGTTCGCGACGTTGTTTCGACGCGCGAGACGGATATAGATATAGTCGATTTTAATAAAAGTGTTTATAATAAAAAATATATATAGTTTGACCTAAGTCTGGAAGAGATATTAATTATATGTATGTTCGCGGGCGAAGGAAATATTCGTCGTAGATCGAGGAGAGAGGAATGTGACGTAAATCGAGGACAGATAATGAATGAATGAGCGAGTTAGGCGTAAAAATTTTTTATTCGATCGCAAAGTTACACGCGTTTGTACATATGCGTAAAATTTTTTTATATGATTTTTTATATGATTTTTTATTAGATTACAAAGTTACACGCCTTCGTACATATGTGGGGAATAATACGACGATCGCAGTCGTCGCGCGCAGTTTTACAAATTGTGATAGAGTCCGAAGAGCAGAGCGTGCAATTCGCAGTCGATCAGGTCGTTGGCGTTGAAATGCTCGTGCCGGCGTATCGCGTCCGGGATATCGCTGGGGTTGTCGGTCTCCGTAGCGATATCGAGGAAACGCGATAATTTGGCGTCGACGGCTTCGAGCACACCGGTCAGCGACGCGACGATGCGATTGACGCATAGCTCGAGAGTGAACAGCGCTCTTACGGTGGAGTGAGACATAGATATGCGATTTTTAAGCGTCTCGAATCGCAGTGTCTTCAGATTGTTTATCTTTCCGAATCGAAGCGTCATGTTTCCGACGATCATGGACGTTGGAGGGCGCTCCTCGTCCGTGTCGCTGTCGAAATACGGCAGTATGTCGCCGCGCAGAGCGAGCAGATCCTTCCACATTTCGGGCGTCAGACATATCTCTTTTCCGTGACAGTCTCCTAGGACGATGTCGACTTGAGATTCGCGCCTCACGGTTACGGAGATGTCGATGTATTTGTACGCCGTTTTGGTCAGAGAGTATCGCCTTCCCAGTATGCGAATAGGATGTTTCGCGAAATTAATCTCGCGTTTGAAGAGCCAATTTCTGGTCCATCTGTCGAGATGAGAAAAAAGTCGACGCGTTATCGCGACGGAAACCAGGAGCACTCGGCGAGATAACTCGCGAATCGCTGTATACTCGTTCTCGGTGTACAGCCGAGCCTTCTTGATCGCGGGCGGGGTGTCCGAACGCTCGCGGGAGGCATCCTCGTCCTTGGCATAGTCGTCTCGATGGTTAGACGGGTGCGGCGGAGCGACGAAGGGACTCGTCGTCGGCGGCGTCGACGGAGTCGCGGGCGTCGCGGACGGATCTCCGAATACTCTGCGATACTCTTGTCCGAGTCCCGCGAACATTATCAGTCTCGCGAAGAGAGATTCGATGTTCGTGGGAAACAGGGTGGTGCCGTTAAAGTCGGTCGCAAAGAGAGAGATAGATTCGTCGAAGACACGTTCGTTCGGGCTCTGACGCGCGTTAATCTCGAGTGTATCGAGGGAAATGTCGCGCGGCGATCGAGACCAGTCTTATATACGCGATTTCAATCGCCGCTTCGATATCATTTTTCTCGATGCATTTTATGCGCACGAATTAATACAGCGGAAGTGATTTAGAAAATGATTTGTTAAATGAAATCTTAATGTAATCTTAATGTAATCTTAACGTTAGGTTTTCAGGATTTCCTGATCTCAGTCGTCATCGTCGTCGTCGTCGTTGCGCGATCTCTCGAACGACGCGTATTCCAGGCGATACAGCTTGGAGACGAGTTCGCTCAATCGATGGAGAACGCCATCGGCGGGGCATTCTATTCCTAGTACGCGAAGATCGAAGGCGTCGGCCGAAATTATCGCGTCGGCGAATTCGCTGTACGCGTAATATTCGCGTTTCTTCAAGAAATAGAGATTACCGTCGGCGAAAAGCCGCCGTTATCGCGGACGATATCCCGGAAAACGTATCCCACAGAGCGCCGTGCTTAGTAGCGGTCATGGTGCAGTCGTTTATCTCGGCTATTTTATCGTCGTTGTATATGATGTAGCTGCGTCCAGCGTGCGTGTTTATCGCGGCGTTTATCCTAATCTTGCGCGGAAATCCGATGTATTCGACGAATCTCGGCCATCCCGCTTTAAGTTGAAAATTCGAATCGGCGAGGTAAACGGAGTCGCCGACGAATATCGCGATATCCCCCGACGGTCTCTGATACATGGCCGATACGCGAGTGAGATTGCGGGGGAGAAACTGGAAGTAGTCGGCGAACGAAAACGGCGCTCCGTAGCGTCTCTCCCTCATGTCGATGGGCCATACGTTGCCTTTGCGCGCGACGTACAAGCGATGATTCATGATTAACGCTCCGTCTATGCGCTTCAAGGCGCATAGATCCACGGTAGTGGCGGGAGCGAGCGTCGTCGCGATCGTCCTCGCGCTCGCTGTCGTCGACGGTGGCGTCGTCGTCGTCGGCGGCGGCGTCGTCGAGGTCGTCGTCGTCGTCGTCGTCTCTCTCGATCCGTAGAGATTTCGCACGCTTATGACGTCCTCTACGCTCAGTCTGAGCGGATATCGCCTTTCCTCCGAAGGCGTGTACGCGTACATGACCGAATCTTCCCTCAGACTGTGAGTCAGACCCAGAGTGTGACCGATTTCGTGCGTCAGTGTCTGAAGGAGATACAGCTTATCCGACGGGGGTCTGGTCAGCGTGATGTGCCACGGCTCCCGTCTCGTCCACGTACCTCCGTCACGTGATCGGCCCTCCCCGTCGGAAAGAACGCGTGAGCGACGGCCGATCCCGGTCCCGTGAACGACGGACACGAGTCCCCGTTGTCGCTGTTCTCGTACGCGTGAGCGCCGGATTGATACGATATCAGTATATCGGGTCGCTGCGTGTCGCGCGAGAACGTCAGGGAGGATTGCTCGGACCACAGAGCGAACGCGCTCTGAGTCGTGCGCAGAGTGTCTCTGCTGGCTAGTCTGAAGTTCCACGTGAGATGCGTCTTCGGCCACTTTCGCGTTAGCGGGCTGTAAGCGTGAATGTCCGCGACGCCGCATCGCGGCCTGCGCATGACGCAAATCGTTTCCACGGTCAAAACGCCGTTTCCAGGTAGACCGTAGTATTCCTGAAATAACGACAACGCTTCGCTCAGTGAAGTCGCATTGTCGGAGGACGACGACTGCTGGTGATTCTCCTCGTTCTCCAGAAAACCGTAGGTTCTCAGATAGCGAGTCGCTTCCGCGACGTCATGGTTGGTCGGCGTCGCCGCTACGGCGGCGAGCAGGGATATCGCCAGCGCGAGCGATGACGCGACGCGCGTCATGGTTTTCTCTCGAGAGGCGAGCGCGCGGGGGTCGGGACGGTCGCGGACTATCGCGCGAGAGAGTCTTTCGGCGATATCTCGCCCCGAGAGCGCGAGGAAGCGTCGGGCGAGAGGAGAAGGAAGAGAGGGGGAGGGGAAGTGCGTTCGAACGTCCGAGAAAGGAGAGATCGAGGGGAACGGTCGTTTGCTCGTTTTTTTAAAAAAATGATCGTTTATTTTTTAAAATTTACAATTTTCATCGTAGCGAAGATATAGGAACACGCTCGTCGAATGACGCATAAAGTTATATAGTATATTATAATGTATAGTATATTATAATGTATAGTACATTATAATATATAGTATATAGTAGAGCATATTATAATGTATAGTGTATTATAATGTATAGTATATTATAATGTATAGTATATTATAATGTATAGTATATTATAATGTATAGTATATTATAATGTATAGTATATTATTTGGATACGCGTTAATCGAAAAGAGATAAGTACCTCGATTAAAGCTCATCGTCGCTTGAGTTTAAAATCGGCAGGTCGATCGAGCTAAGATCGTCCCCACCGTACCACAAATTCGCGGAAGAATCGCTGGCTTCGTAGACACGCTCGACCTTATACATATGTTCCGGTACGAGCGGCTCCATGCCGAAGTCTTCGTAATCGAAATATGTCCGCGAAGATGTGGGGCGCGCGCTTCTCCCATTTTCTGTGCAATGATTCGTCGCACCACAGCAGATCCAGGTATCGGCATCGCGCCCGCCTCGTTCTCCGCATATGTCGCATACGGCGTATATTTATGAAGCCTTTTAACTCCATCTCCTCCTCGAACTGAAAAATAAAAACGTCGTTAGAATGAAAAGGAGAACAAAATTCGAATAAAGACGAGAGGGATAATACTTACATTCCATCTCGATATCAAGTTAAGAATCGCGTCCATTAAGTTTCGTATGCTCATGATTTTCCACTCGCTCATCCACGATACGGCCGTGTATCCTTCTAGTAATCTTTGCAGATTCGAGAACAGCTCATTGTTCTCGTCAAAAATAACGTTGGGAAGCACTTGGAACACTAAACTCGTTCTGAGGAAAAGCAATCTCTCGACGTTAATTTATACCTACGATATTACTATCGGCAGGTGGTCGCAATTCCGCTGAACGTCAGCGCAATAATCTAATGCGGTATAAAATAATAACGTAACGCGGAAATGTAACGGGAAATATAATATAACGAGACGCGATAATTTCTCGATTACTTCTTAGGAAGTGCAAGAAATTGTGTGTAACCGCGTATGCTTGATACGAGTCGATGCTTACTTTATAAACATTAATATTATTTTTAAGTATTAATATTATTTTTCTAAGAATTATTATTTTATAATATTTGTCGAAGTATTAATAATATTCTTACGGATAGGCGATAAATCGACGTACGCGCGAGGAAAAAGTTAGCTTTGATAAGAGTAGGCGCGAAACTAATTTACGGTAAAGACGCGATAAAAAACAGTCGTTAATAAGTTGATAAGACTATGCGTAAAAACTAATCTTATTAATATGCGTACACGCGCGATGCGTCTCTATTCACATATCGCGCAATTGATAGCGTCTCTCCAACCACCAGTTGTGCAGTTTGCACACGTTTTCCAAAGCGCAATTCTTCGCGTGGTAAGAGCACCGATAGACGCGCGTCACGGATAACGTTCGCAGAGGTCCGATATCCTCGTAATCGGCGTCGATGGTCTCGATCGTCAGGTCGCGCTGCTCCGCGACCTCTCCTGCGATGTCGATCAGCCACTTCTTCTTCTCGTGACCCTTGACGTAGATCGTCATCGCGGTGTTCGACTCCAGGTCCCTCGACGCGCGATATATCGCGTCGCGAACGATCTGTCTCGCGCGCCTGTATTCCACATGTCCGTCGGTCCAGTGAAACTCGTGATGATTCAGAGTCAGCCAACAGGTCTGCGACTTCTTGCTCTTCGTCAGCAGATTCCAGAACATCGGCGCGCGAAACACGTGATGCGTCCGATCTCTGCCGTTCGCGAGTATCGCCACCTCCTTCGTCACGAATCGCTCGTTGACGACGAAGCCCTGCAGATCGACGAAGATCGGCGGGGGAACGACATCGCCCGTAACCGTCGTCGCCGTCGCCATCGTCGCGATTAATCGCCGAGATGAAGACTGGCGCTTGTTCGCGTCTCCCGGACGCGGACTTTCTCGGCGTTTTCGCGGTTTTCCAATCCCCTCTCTCCTTCCGTTCGTCTTACAGGATCTTACACACGACGTTCGTCAGCGGATTGTACTCCACCACGCGATCGTGAATGATGAGACAGTACGCCGTGGTATTAGAGGGAACGTTCTCTTTACAGTCGAATTCCAGACGAACGTCCACAGTGGCGCTCTTGACCGCTTCGTTTTGGCGGGAACAATCTATCACCACGAGCGGACCGGTGTAAAAATTTATTCATAGTCAGGAGCGTCTCGTCGCTGGCGGATCCGTAATACGTTCGTCGAAATCTCGCGTAGGCGTCATACAGTACGGCGATCTTGTTCTTATCGAAGTCCAAATTCATATCGTCGTACGGATAGAAGTCGGAATTGAGATACAACTTTACGTTGGTCAGATTGCACGCGTCGAATCTGGAAGCGTCCTGCGAGAGGACGCTCTTCCTTCCGGTTTGTAACGCGAAGATGACGTAACGCGGTTTCTCGAGCTGTGTGGTCGCTTTCACGGACCACGAGTGTTTGGTCGTGCTCTGCAGGAGCGGAAACTCGTAGAGATCCCACGAGCGAAAGGGCGCGCTCAGGTATCGGCCGCTGTCCAACGTGCGCAACAGCGATAATTTATTGACGTCATTCAACACCACGTGCGGCACGCGCCACTGTATCTTCGTGAGCTCGACTCTCGGCTCGTATTCCTCGCGCGATAACACGCAATTGTTGTCGTTTCGCGCTCTTATCAGAATCAGCTCGTAACGCGCGTTGATGACGACGCGCTTGTAATCCTCGCAGAAACCCAACAGCGTATTGAGAGGAACGCAGAAGTTGAAGTCGCCCGTCGTCGAGACGCTGCTCGCTCCGCTCGTGAGATCCAATCCGGCGTTCTTCAAGATGATACCTCGATCGTTCGTCAACGATACGTAGACTTATCTTAATCGTGCTAGTTATTCCAACGTTGCGATTACGATCTATCTCCACGCCATCGAGCTCGTAACGTATCTCCTCGAACATAAAGGCGACGCAATTGTTCGAGAGCCATGCCGATGCCGCGGACGGTCCCTCAGCGGCGGAGCCCGGCTTACCTGATCCGCCGCTCGACGCGGACGGCGAATTATTCTTCGTATGCAGTCTACCTTCGACGTAGAGGAAACTCTCGCACGGCAGCGTGTATAGGTCTTGCTGTTGTATGGGTATTCGTATCTCGTCGCTATATCCGAAAGTGGTGTTGGCGTACGGATTGTACGTGTGACTCTCGATCTTCACGATACGATCGTCGAAGACGGGTTCCCCGCCGATGCTCAGAATGTCTCGCATTTCGTCGAACTATCGCGCGACTCTCGGTACGACGAAACCCATGGATCGCAGAAAAGCCGCGTTGGAGGCGGACAACTCTCCGACGCTTCTCTCCCTCGAGCGCGCGACTCGAGTTCCCGCGACGCGATCGCGGAAGCCGCTTCTGCTGTCGCGATGCGGCGTCGTGACGTTAGATTCGCCCACGACGAGCATCGCGCGACTCGCTCTATTCCCGTCCTCCTATCTCGCCGCGTTCGCTCTATCGTCTGCGTCGCACGTGCAATCGAATCGAAATCTCCTCGCCGCGAAAATCGATCAATCGACCGTCCTGATCGACGACGCGCAGCGATATGTCGGTCACAAATCGCGCGATGACCGACAGATAAATGATCTGCCTCGGGATCTCCGACACTTTATATCCCGGCGGAACGTTCGGCGCGAATTCGTGTATCGCGAGGGCGGATTTCCCGTTCACGTACGCGCCCGTAGTCAGGTTGCACTCCACGCGAATCGTGTTAACCGCGATAATGCTCACTGGCTCGTCGGACGCGTACCATTTGTTCGGTCGTAATACGCGAGAGGGGGAAAAACCCAGTAGCGATCCGATATTGTTCGGTTTGCCGAAATTAATGCGGTACGCGCATTTAATTTCGCTCCTCATAGTATTATCGTTACCGCGCAGCGTGAGAACGCCCTCGCCGTTGGCGCTTCCGTTCTCCTCGTCCTCGTCCTCGATGTCGTACAGATACTCGCCGTCGCTGGTGCCATCGTCGTCTCGTTCCCCGGTCCTCGCGCTCGGCGGCCGTCGCTGCCGTCGCCGTTTTCGCAAAATCGCGGCTCTCAGGTACGCGCTTATGTCACGCAGCTCGTAGGATCCGATCGGGATCGTGATCGTCTCGTCGTTGTCGTCGAAGTAAAATTTATTGTTCGAGGAATTCACGTTCGGAATCGTGTTATAGGTCTCGAAATTAGTCAGACCGAGTTCGTAATCGTCGTCGCTCAGATCGAGAGGCGGAAAGTAGCTCGCCGTGAGAACGTTGCTTCTTCCAGCGTGAAAATCAGCGACATGATGACGCGCGCGCGATCGCTGTTAGAGACCGAAGGGCTTCCTCTTTCCTCCTCCCCAATCGATTCGTCGAAGGAAGCGCAGACACAATTGACCGTAGACGCTCTGATCGTACGTTTGCTGAGAGTCGTGATTGTACGCGATGCGCGTGTTCCGTCCGAGATAGCGCTCGAGTTCCCGCGGTGGCCGAAGATTGCCGAAAGCGTCGAAGTAGACGGCGTCTTTTTCCCTTTTAGCATACGCCACCCAATGCGTACCCAGCCCCGAAGCGTCGTCCAGGTTTACGATGCCGCTCTCGTCGCGACGAACACGCGCGGGTAACGCGTCGCGCATGAACACACCTCTAAAGTGACGCACGCGAGCGCGCGCGGCCGCGTCGCTCAACTGTTCGTTCGTCGTGACGCCGATCGGAGCTATGACGTCGTCTAACGCGCGCGGAGACGCGACTTTTTTTTTTCCTCTTAACCGTTCGCACGCTTCGTTTAGCGATGCTTCCGCTGCGCTTGTAAGACGCGAGATACAAACCGCGACCCTCCATCTATTGTGCCGCTGCAGCTCCTCCAATTGTCGACGCGCGGCCTTGCCGTCGTTCACCATCTTCATCACGCCGGCCGCTCCGCCGATCAGCGATCCTAGAGCTCCGAGCGCCGGCAACAGCGGCAGGAAACCGCCTCGTTTCGCCACAGGGAGAGCTCGTTTTTTCGTCGTCCTTCTCGTCGTCCTCTTCTTGTCACCGCCGCCGCTCTTTCTCGCGCCTTTTCGCGCTCCAGTCATGCCCATTCCTAGTTTCGTCTTCGCCTTCATAGCCGCCCATACGGCCGACGCTGCCACTCTCTCGCCGAGAGTCGAATCCCCGGCCCGGATGCGCTCGAACGCTCTCGCTCCTAGCGCTCGATCCGCGACGTGCCGATCGGCCAGATCGCCGCTCCGCGAATAGGCGATATCGTGCTCGCGGCAAGCCGCGTCCAGCGGATTGACGCCTCGATCGCCTCGCGCGAGCCGCTTCGCGAGACGAGTACCGGGACCGCAAAACTGATATCCCGGTATGTGCAGTTCGAACGGAAGGGCGTTTATAGTTCTATTGAGTAAACCTCCACCGCCGACGACGGCCGTCGCGGCGTCCTCCGCGTATCTCATACGCCGCGATCGCCGACTCGCTCATCGTTACGCCATTTCGTTCGCTATGCACACGCCGCAGTCTTTGATGCACGGCGGCGGACCGTCGATGTGATCTCGTTGCCCCGGCTGATTGTGGTGCTTGTGACAGAGGCGATAACGCTGCACGTCCGGATCGTCTTTCAGATGTATGGGCAATTTCTCCCACAATCGATGGACGTAATCACCGTACTTCTCCAACAGAAGCTTCTTCGGAATGTATTCCAACTGATCGGCGCTGAGTCCGAGAATATTGGAATCGTTCACCAATAGGATAAACATGACGAAGCGCGAAGGCGTCAAACGCGCGTAACTTTATCGCGTCGCCGTCGATCGGACACACCTAACGGCGCGATCGTCTCTCTCCTCTATATACGCTCGCGAGCGCGAATCCTCGCTCGTTGCTCGCGCGCGCGATTCTGCGCAGCAGGAGTTCGCTCGCGGCAACGAGGAGGAATCGCGAGAGAGAAAAGCGATTCGTTTCGTGCGTCAGTCGATCGCGATAAGAGTGTCCAACGTCGACGGTAAGACGCGCCCGATGAGCGAGGAACCGCGAAAACACGGTCGTCTGTTACCGACCGCGATTCGCTGCGTAATCTGCGGTCCCTCTAATTGCGGTAAAACGAACGTGCTGATAAGCCTTTTGGAGAGCCCTCACGGCGTACGATTCGAGAACGTGTACGTTTACTCGAAATCGCTGCATCAGCCTAAATATCGATGCTTAGAAAAGTTGCTAAGACCGATGCGAGATATCGGTTACTTCACGTATTCGAACAATACCGACGTTATCCCGCCTAGCGAGGCGCTACCGAACTCGATATTCGTGTTCGATGACGTAGCCTGCGATAAACAGGACGTCGTGAGGGAGTACTTCGCCATGGGGCGTCACGCGAAGGTCGATTGTTTCTATCTGTGCCAATCGTACGCCAAGATACCTAAACATCTGATACGCGACAACGCGAATCTGTTGATACTATTTAAGCAGGACGGTACTAATCTGAAACACGTGTACAACGATCACGTGAACACGGATATGCCGTACAACGATTTTCACTCCCTGTGTCGCGCTTGTTGGAGATACCGATACGGTTTCCTAGTGATCGACAAAGATAGCGCGCTGCGCGACGGTAGATACAGGCGAGGATTCAACGATTACGCCGTGTCATAGGGCGTCGCGATCGTCGTCGCCGTCGTCGTCATCGCCGGGGATGAATCAGTCGTCCCGCGACGGAGGGCGATCGTAGGGGGGAGAAAGATAAGAGAAGGCGACGAACGACGCGCGATGACGGACGTCGATAGACGCGAGAAAACCGCGATAGAGATAGCGAGAACGCGCGCGTCGATTCGCAGAAAGCACAGAGCGTTGAAGACCGGAAGGATGGAGAGCGATACCGCCCTGGAGACGCGTTTCAAACCGATCGTCGAACCGTTGCGGCGCATCGCCGAGCGCGTCGGAGACGACCCCGCTCGAGGCGCGAGCGCGAGAGAGGAGGAGCCGGTGAAGCGCGAGATTGGCGGCTACGGCGACGACGGCGACGACTTCGGCGACGGGGCGATCGCGAGGAGCGTCAAGAGAACGACGACGCCGGAGGAAGAGAACGAGGAGGAGATCGAGGGGAGCGCGCTGCCGCCGCTATCCGCGAAAGAATTCAAGGCTAAGCGATCTCGGCGTCTGGACGCGATGTCGGATTCGCTCGCGGCGACTTCCACGCCCGTGGGAACGTCTCCCGCGCAGCGGCGCGAGTTAGCGAGCAGAGATCTCTTCGCGGAGCCGCCCGTCGAGGAGACGTTCGAGACGAGCGACGACGTCTTCGGATCGCCCGCGACGCTCGAAACATCGGTGAGACGGTCTCTGCGGAGTCCCCGAGGGCGAAATATCCTGCTCGATCAATTGGGGCCATTGGCGCGAAATTACGTGGGCGCTCTTCTCAGCGGCGGCGCGCCGAGCGATTTCGATCACGTTTACGGAGTCTACTTCGCCGACGCTGGCACTATGCTCGGAAACAAGCGATTCGACGTGGACGCCGATGACGCGATATTCGTGGACGGGGTCAGATACGCCGGCACTCCCGGTCTGTACGAATTGATCTTCAAGAGAATCCCCGACGATCTCAAGTACACGGAGAGAGATAAAGCCGCGTACAGGAGCATACTTCTGCAGACTAACGCTCACAGGCGCGAACACAATATTCGCATGTCAGTATTGGGAAACAAGGGATACAAGTACAAGCACGTCATAGCCCCGATCTTGCAGACGAACAGTCCGAGAAAAAGGATCGGTGGGGGTCGCGCTCCACCGGCTACGCGCGTGCCGCGGGCTATGCGCGTGACCCGCGACACCGTGGACTACGTTCATTGGGACGATCCTAACGAATTGGTGGATCGCCTTCGATTGCTGGACGCTTCTCGTCAAGCCGGCAACAACGCTCACGACAACGAGATCCTGTCGATAATCGAGGAGCTTCGCGAGGCGGGCGAGATACTGTGAGGCGATCGCGAAGGACCGCTGCGGTGGCGCGCGCGCTTCATTCGACGACGCGATGTCCGTGAACAAGTTCAGAGTTTCGATGCGGAGAAGACGCGACCGCGACGCTACTAGGGGCAGATCGCGCGCGAGCGTGGAATCTCTGCGAAATTACGTGCGCGATAACGCGCTGTGTCTGACCGTCTCCGACGTCTCCTCCGCGTCGCATTACGACGCGCGGCGTCTCAAGATACGAAAGGTGGCCTGGCCGACCGACGACGACGACGCGGCGAACAAGAGTTACGTCGAACGTTCTTCACGCGCGGCGAAAACGGAAACGACGAATCTTCGCGGGTTTATCGCGAGTATCTCGACGCGGCTGGACAACTACGCGGACTCATCGGCGAAGAAAATCGCCGCTCTGCACAAGAGGATCGACGCTCTCGATAGCGCCGCCACCGAAAGATCGCGCGCTCAGGAAACCAGCGTAGAGCGTTGAGATTAACGCGAGGGAGAACGCTCTCGAGAGTTGACTGCGAACGGTGGAGAATCTGCAAGAGCTCGCCGCGACGAAGACCGAGGTCGCCGAGGCGGAGAGATCGGCCTCGCGGACGAGCGCGGCCGTCGACAAGCGGCTGAGCGATCTGGAGAGCTCCCTCGAGACGACTCGAGCGAACGGGGACGCGTCGAGCAAACTGTCGCGCAATCAGGAGACCTCGATCGCGCGACTCAAGGAGACCTGCGAGAAGACGGAGAAGCGAGTGCGCGCCTTGGAGAAATCTCTGTCGCACGTGAACAACGTAGCGGCGAATAACGAGAGAAATCGCGCCGCGTTGAGCGGTCACGACAGGACGTTGCAGGAGTTGACGACGAAGGCGTTGACTTCCAACGCGAAATTGCGGGAACTGGACGCCGAAGTGGCGCGTCTGAGGAAAGACGCGAACGAATTCGCGAGGAGAACGGGCGCGACGACGGCGGCGGCCGCGGCCGCGGCGACGATCTCTAAGACGAACGACCCGAACAAGGTGGTTATAAAACTGGACACTAAGACTCCCGATAAGCAGCAGTCGAAGAGAGGCTAGCGTCGCGACGTAGAGAGAGGAGCGAGATGAGCGCTGCGAAGCGGAGACTCGTGAACGAGCTGCACGCGCCCGCGAGGAAGAACTTCCCCCGCCGTCGCGTCGTGGTGCGCGGATTCGACGATCTGTGGCAGGCCGATGTCGTCGAGATGCGACCCTACGCCAGACACAACAAAGGTCACAAATACATACTCACCGTCATAGACGCTTTGAGCAAATACGCGTGGGCGATACCGCTCAAGAGAAAGAGCGGCGATGAGGTCGCTCGAGCCCTGTCGAGCGTGACGCGCGCCTCCGGGCGCCGTCCTAAAAACCTGCAAACCGACAAAGGAAAGGAGTTCTACAACGCCGAGGTGCGCGGATTCGTCGATAGACACGGAATCAACCACTACTCCACGTACTCGGTGCTGAAAGCGTCGATCGTCGAGCGCTTCAATCGCACGCTCAAGAACTCTATGTGGAAGTACTTCACGCTGAACGGAACGTACAAGTGGCTCGACGCGCTACCGCGCCTGATATCCGAGTACAACGCTCGCAAGCATCGAACCATCGGGATGCGCGGTCGACGTGACGCCCGCTCGAGCGTCGAGGCTCCTGTCGACGGTGTACAATCGCCCGAAGATCGCCGCTCCGGGAAAGTTTCGGCCGAACGATCCCGTGCGCGTGAGCAAATACAAGACGCTGTTCGAGAAGGGGTACACGTCGAATTGGACCGCGGAGATCTTCCGCGTAGACGAGGTGCGAAGGACGAATCCCGCGACGTATCTGCTGAGGGATTCGCGCGGCGAGCCGATAGCCGGCGGATTCTACGAGCACGAGTTGCAGCGAGTCTCTGATCCCGACGTGTATCTTGTGGAGAGAGTGCTGCGACGAAGGGGCGACGAGGTTTTCGTGAAGTGGCTTGGAATGGACAAGTCGCATAATTCGTGGATTGACAAAGCTAACATATTGTAACGAATATATATATTTTCTGTAATATTAAAGATAAGAAGATGCATTACATATATTTTTTTCGTAATATTAAAGATTAGAAAATACATCGCATATATTATTTTCTGTAACATCAAAATTAGAAAATACATCGCATATATTATTTCTGTAACATTAAAGATGAGAAAATACATTGCATATATCTATAAAAAATACACCCCCATCGCGCTCGCGAAATATCCGCGTCTCTCCTCACAAAGGTATCTTGTAGTGCCCCCACGGCAGAGTATCGGTCGAATCGGGCACGACGTAGCGCTTATCGTCGTACGGACTGAGCGCGACCTTCGACTCGCGCACGGTGTACACCTCGTGTAATTTGGATCTCAGGCATGACTGCTCGCAGGTCATCTCGATCTCGCGCTTCAGATAGCGCGCGTAATCGTCGAAAGTCAGCTTTCTCGCGACGACGCTGCTCTTCACGCCCTTGCTCTTCTTGGTGTCGTCCCTACCCTCGACTCGCAAAGCGTACATCTTCGATCTGAGTCCTACGAACTCGAGCATGAGAGCACCGTTGTTCTCGTCCTTCATCAGACCAGGAACCTTCTTATTCGCGCGCGGTATACCGTAGGGATTGTCGACGGCGTAATCGCTCGTGTCGAATCTATCGATATCGCGCCTCATTCGCTCGTACGCGTCCTCGCACTCGATGCTGTAAACGAGACTGTCCGTATCGGTGTACAATATTTTACACCTATCACCGTAGAGCGGTAACATGTATTCGTAGTGAAACGCGTACAGATGAATCTTAGATATATCGAGAATGGACATGCCTACGTAGATCGGTTTGTCGATCTTCGCCTCCAATTTCCGCAATTCCACGGCCATGAGATTCTCCGAAAATACGCTTCTACTGTGAAAATTCGGCTTGGAGATGAGCGCCTCGACTCCGAATCGCCCGTCCCATCGAGTCGCGAGTCGAACGTACACGCGATTGCGCACGTTCTCCATGGTCTTGCCGAAGATGGCGTTGTTCATCAATTTGTACAGATTCTTCTCGAAATCGTTACTCGCGTTAGCGCGTAAGCGTGTATTAAGTTCCATGTATCCGCGTAACCATGGCGACTGCGAGAAGCGCAACGCGCGATGAATCCTCGTCAGACGCAGACCGTGACGAACGCACTGCTGCAGATTACGGTAGTGCGTGACATATCGGCGCTTATCGTACAGCGTGGCTAGGAGTTTGCTCTGCCGCTTACCCGGCAGCTTATCGCGCGTGGGGCAAAACGGAAGATCGGCGTGGGCGTCGTGCGAGTCGACCGGATAGTCGAGATCTACCTCGAGAATGTAGCCGACGGTCGAATCCTCCGCCACGGACATCACGTCGAGACTCTCGGGATCGTCGACCCACTCGAATCGCTCGTACGGCAACGGCTGGCACATCGCCCAACCGTACAGATTGTTGACGTCCAGATACATCAAATAGATCGACAGCTGCGACGAATCGTACGCGCTCATGTACTTGTTGTTAGCGCGAGCGTACCTGTTAGAGCACTGACTCAGACCGCCGCGTACTCCGCGCTCCACGAACATCATCATGTCGATATCGGTGAGCAGCTCGAAGCGAACTCCCGTGTGCTTGAGCATCACGTGTATCCCGGTAGCGTGTAATAGTACGCGGGATCTAAACCGTAACTCTCCAGGCAAGCGGCGCGAAAATTTTCGAACACGTCCGCGAGCAGAAGAACGTCGGTCTTCAGATAGAGGTCACTGTAATCGCCTAACGTTTCGACGTCAAATCGCTTCCAGACGCGCATCGCGTGCGCGTAATCGCTCTCCGATACGGTGTCGCCGGTCAGAGAACTGTAGAAGGACTCGCGCGGCGGGAGACGCGTCTCCTGCAGTCTCTCGACGCTGTCTACGTACTCGTACGGGAACACGCCCTTGCGCGTGAGAAGACGGAAGTCGTCGTCGGCGAGATCGCGAAACTCGCCTCGCGCGATCGTCAGTTTGCTCTCGTCGAGATACGACGCCAGCTTCTCGAGACTGGCGCCTAAAAATTTGAACGAGTCCA
The DNA here is from genome assembly GCA_030586385.1 of Camponotus fellah. NCBI lineage: Eukaryota > Metazoa > Arthropoda > Insecta > Hymenoptera > Formicidae > Camponotus > Camponotus fellah. The sequence goes on along the minus strand of JAPIVC010000527.1, from coordinate 9,766 downwards.
CGAATCGCAATTTGACGCATCTGGAGCGCGCGGCGTCTCTCCTCCTTCTCTCGCCGGCGCCGCCGCCGGAGGGAGACGAGGGAGGAGGAGACGCCGCGCGCTCCAGTTGTTGCCGGTGACGAAGGAATCGTATATAGCTGTCTCGAACGGTCTTCGAGAAAGCTATGTACGATTCCTTCGTCACCGGCAACAACTCGACGCTGCCCGATACGCGTTAGCCACATCCTTGATAATGAAGTGCGCGTCGTAACCCGATAGATTGTGAAAGAACACGGGTATGACGTAGGAGTCTTTGTAATTCAAATTACACGCGGAATGCGCCGGGCCTCTGAAACGGCCGGTCAGGTGGCAGTGATCGCGCACGCGTACGTCATCCGCCTCGAACGGTCTGTCGCACGCGTGACAGCGCGGCGCGCTCGCGAATCTCTCCCGCTCGTCCGGCGTGAGATCCTTCATCGGTACCACGGCGTCGAGAACGAGCTTCGCGCGAAGCGCCAAATCGCGCAATTCGCGCACGAACCACGCGACGCAATCCTCGCCGCGATAAGACTCGTACGCCGAGGCGGCGTCGTCGAAGCAGCAGCGCATGTAATAAGCCACGCTGTGCACCCTGTGATGCTGAACGATCGCCGTATTCGCAGTTCTCCTCCCTTCATCCCCCTCCTTCCTCTCCAACGCGCACTCCAGATCGGCGTACACCACGAACGGAACTCGCTCCTTTCGCGAATGATGATCGAACGCCAACCACCTGTCGTCTTCGTCGGGGAGAACTATCGCGCAATCGTTCAGCTTGCCGCAATCCTCGATGTGCGCCGACAGCTTCTCGCTCGTGCGAAAGTAATGCATGCATCTGAGAAATAAAAAATACGCGTTAGATCGATATTTTTTTTCGCTCTCTCTCCTCGAGATCGAAACGCTCACCGATCGCACACGTGCGTCCTGTGCTGCCACTCACTCAACTGCGAGCTGACCAGACGAGACAGATTTCTGATACAGGTGAAATGTCCAACCGCGCTACCCTCGCGCGTCGCGTCCGTCAGATAAAGTAGATTAGCATGTCTCTCCCTCTTCCGATTCGTCAAATGAAGAAGAACGATACGAATTCCACCGCCCTTCCCGCGTCGTCTCTCTCCGACGGTGTACACGTTCACCGATATATCGTTCAGACGCTCGAACCGTCCGATTCCGTTCAGTGTCATGGGCAACTTCGAACCCTCCAGATTCAACACCGTGGAGTAATGCGGATATCGCGAGCTTCTCTCGCCGTTCCTGTCGACGGGATACAGAGCGGCGACCACCGACCACGCGAAACACGCCTCGTCGTCCGATCGCACGTTGACCACCGCTCTCTTCGTCTGAATCTCTCGCGGTACTTGCACGTGGCATCCCGCCCGCATAGGATTGTACCTGTTCACGTTCACCGTTAGGTCGAGTATGCGCGACAGGGCCCATCCGCTGTCGCGCTCTTGAAACTCCTTCAAGGATGCGATGATATCGCCGACGACGCGAGTCTCGTACCACTCGCGCAGATCCGTCGTGGGTAGAAGGGGATGGTTTCTCGTGGCTATCGTCTTAACGGCGATCTTATCGCCCGACACGAATTCTCCATTGAACACCGTGTTCACCTTAACGCTGTGATATCGGCCCATGACGTCTCGCACGCGGTGGAGCACGGTGTCCCTCGCGTCTTCGAAAAATCGCAGGGATGTAATCGCGATTTATCACCGCGCCAATCAACACGCGTCTCTTGAAGGCCGCGTCGACCTCGGACAACGAAAATCCCTCGCGCGGCTCACCGCCCTCGCGTCCCTCGGCCCCGCCGTCCTCGCGTCTCTCGATGCCCGCGCCCTCGCGCTCGAAGCGTCGCCGTAGATCGTTCCTCGCGCCGATCACTCGCAGGATTCGAGCGACCAGAGAGGTCCTCGCCCTCGTCGAGATTCGGCGACGCGCGTCCCGGCACCTCTCGCGCAGATTCGCGAGACACTCCTCGTCGCATCGTCGCGCCCACGCGCGATAATCGTCCGTCGTGGCGACGTCGCGCGCGCTCCCGAGCACTCGACGCTCTTCCTCGCGCGCGACCGCGTCCTCTCCTCTTCTCTCCCCGCGGCGATTCATTGTCCTTTCTCTCCTCCGCGCCTCGCCACGATCACGTTATCCGCAAAGTATCGCCCCGCGAATCCGTGGGCACGTGATGCATCACGCGTTTATGCCCAGCGTCGAATCTCGCCGCTCTTCCGCTGACCACCGCGACCGACTCGAGCCACAGCTCCTCGCGCGCGTCTCGAAAACCGATCTCTCGCCTCGTCGAGTAGGTCGCGACGTTCCACGCGACCTTCTCCTTCAACACTCGGGCGTAGCGATCGACTGGCGGCGGATCGACGCGATCCTCGCGCTTATAGACTCTCCTCCAGCTCGAAGTCCTCGAGCGGCCAGTCACAACCGCAGAACGTTCTCCTGCGAAACGGGTAGACGCGAGCGCCGTCGTTGCGATTGTAGGTGTATCGCAGATATTCGCCCTCGTTGTCCTTGGGCGCGTTGATCTCGCAGAGCGTGAGCGGCGAGCGTTCCTCCGGTTGCGGATAATCGAACGAATGCGGCTTCCGATCGCGGGAATACGGATAACCCTTCGGATACTTCGCGTAATACCACTTGTCTAAATTAACGTTGTAGTCGAAGGCTCTCTTGCTGTTAGCCAGAGCCGTCTCGACTCACAACTCCTCGCGCTGATCGTGCGTTTGAATTGATCTTCTCAGGTGGTACGTCGCGACGTTCCATCGCGCGCTCTCCTTCAACTCGACGTCGCGATCGTCTATCGGACACGCCGAATATTCTTCCGCCAGAGCCGCTGCTAACATCCAGGGTCGGGCGCTCGAATTCGCGCGGTTCATACGTGCTTCTTCTTCGTTCGCGAATTTATGCCCCGAAAAAAAAACGATCGAGCACGCCGCGCCGATCGACGAAGGATGTGCGCGCCTCGAGGAATCGTCGCGTCTTTATACGCTCGAGCGACGACGACGTCGGGCGAGCGGGGATAAATATCTCTCCAACGATCGCGCAATTTTTCCATTCGAAAAAAAACAGCGACGGGGATAAATATCTCTCCAACGATCGCGCAATTTTTCCATTCGGAAAAAAACAGCGAATCCGTCTAAATATCGCATTCTAACGGATTCGACGCGCGTTATCGCGCGCTTCTCGTCCGAGAGGAAGGAGTGGCGACGGAAGCGTCGCCGCGAATCTCGCTCTCGGCTTAACGCGGCGCGTCCGAGATAAAAAAAACGAAAGACAATGGAAGCGTCGCCGCGAAACTCGCTATCGTCGCGCTCTCGTCTTAGCGCAGCGCGTCCGAAAGGAAAAAAACGGCGACGCCTCCGTCGACGGGAGACGCCTCCATCCGCGGCATGTTCTCCCGATGAATCGTACTCCTATTTATAAACGGCGTGCGCATTTAGGTTAAAATTTGAACGACGCGATAAACTCTTATCCGAAAAGTAAACGACGACCTCTACGCGCAACGTGCTCTCCCGATACATCACGGGTATCCAAGGTGACAGAATCGACATGAACGCCGCTTATCGCTCTCCTCTAGCGCGCTGCGTCTAAGGACGCTTCAGACGCGCTCTCCTCTAGCGCGTCACGTCTAAGGACGCTCCGGACGCGCTCTCCTCTAGCGCGCGCGTCTAAGGACGCTCCAGACGCGCTCTCCTCTAGCGCCGCGTCTAAGGACGCTCCAGACGCGCTCTTCCAGCGCGCCGCGTCTAAGGAAGCTCCGGGCGCGCTCTCTCTCCCTCTCTCCCTCGCTCGCGGCGCCTCCGTACCTCTCGCTCTCGCCCGAAGCCCCTCCCCTGCCCGCTCCCTCCTCTCGCCATCCCCGCCGCGTGACGTCACGACCCTCCGTTTACCCACCCGACGGCGAGCGGCTCCCCTCGCCCTACCCCCCCTGCTCACCCGCGCAGCCGTCTCCTCGCCCCTCAGATACCTCTCTATCTCTCTCCCTCTTACAGAGCTCTCTCTCGCACCAATGGGAAAATTGAGTTAGAATCGGTATATTCTCCCTACTTATATATATATATATATATATATATATATATAAAGTATATGTATATATATATATACATATACTTTGTATTAACGTTACAGACATAACATTGTATTATCCACTCCATAGATATAAGCTTGTAAAACTCTAATTGTAATAGATGTTAAGCTAAAATTATAAATAAATCGAAAAAACTAGGAAGTTCATAAAAGTGCACATAAACTATAGAGCGAAACGGTACAAAAAAAGCATAAAAGTGCAGAAAATGCGAAAAACCGTACGAGCGCACGAAAAGAGCAAAAGGTCCAACAAAAGTGTAGTTGCACTTAAGTGCAAAAAGTGCACATAAAAAGTGTAAATACGAAAAATGTATATTTCGCTAGAATTAAGATAATTAAGCTTAATTTTAGTAAAAGTGTAGTAATTTAAGCTGGTTTTAAGAAAAAGTATTATATAAATAGTAAATACTCGAGCGCACTAAGGGATTCTCAATTCAGAGAACCTTAAAGCGACGATCAACCCGAAATTTTGAACAGCGCAGGCGTGGCCCGCCCAGAGAAGTGAGGACACGGTATATAAAGAATGTCCCAAGCGGACACATGGCTTTTTCCCGGGAGTTTTTCGACGGCTATTATCCGCGAGTCTAAAGTCTTTTATACACGAGCAAACAAAGAGCATTGTTTGAGTCGTAGTAAATCGTAATTAACCGTTGATTAAATAATTAACGGAAGTTCTAATTTCGAGCGTGCGTGAGATAAAGAACATTATATGTCAACCGACATAATAATTATATTTAATAAATATATTTTATTAAATATTAAAAAGTGCACTGTAGTCATTTTCCGCGAGTGAGTGGAAAATTCCCGTGTTCTCTAATTCCCGAGAGACATTCCGTAGTTTTCTTGTCCGTTGATCCAGCAGCTTCTACCAGAAAGTCCATTGTCCAGAGGACGATCCAGCGGTGACCTGAAACAAACAAAGAGGCAAGGATTAATAGGAGAAACACAAGTGACGCGGAGGTGTAAAGTGCGTAGTGAGAATTACGCATCGGGAGGAAACAAAGGGGACGGCAGCCATCTTGGACGCGCTGACGACGCAGTGTAACAGTGAGAAGGATCGGGTTACATTACCCGAGACAACGACTGGAATCTTTCGAGTATTGACGCTCAGATCGAGGATCCATCGACACCACGACGGTGGCAATCAACCTGGGGATCCGGATAACTGGAATTACACTCCGAGAACAGCAATCCTTGCTTGTTGGCGGTATGGCGACCGTTAAAATTTCAAAGATAGGAACCTTATTTATTCGGATAAAGCAAATCTCTCTCCATCGTCCGATCACAACCTAACCTAAAATTTTACTTATAATTATATATATAATTATCTAAATAACTAGAGGCGAGCTAATAAGAGTTAATAAAAATTATCAACACGTAATAAAAGTTAATAAAAATCAATATGTAATTCAGGTGCAAGAGTATATTTTAAAAACAATAATAAAAAGGCTATCGAACGTTTCGGCAATTTAAATTATTCGCAACAAATTTAAATAATACAATCGTGTCAACAATTAAGAATCAAAAATTGAAAAATTTAAAGATTGCATAATATTTATTATTAATTGTACAATAAAAAAAGAAATTTTGTCATGATTGATATGATTATTAGTAATATACATTTGAATAATAAAATTATACTAAATAAAGTTATACTGATTAATTTAAAATAAAAATAAAAGAGAAACTTACTTAAAATTTATGATGATAATAAATTTTTCTAATTTTATAATTATATATAGATTTATAATTATATATTTATAACTATACATATAGATTTATAATTATGTATTTGTTTATTTTGTTTTATAATTACATAATTTTATTCTATAATTATATATTTTATGTTTACTTATTTATTTATTTATTTCTTTTGTAACGATGCACCCCGTGCACCCCCTTAAATGCATCGTTTACCCGGCATGCGATCCGCCGGAAGCTGCCGCCCGGCAGAACATCCGCCGGGCAAAGGCAGGGGCGCGGTGCGCCCACTTTTTTTAAACGAACAACGAGCCGTTAAACGACGAGCCGAACACCGCCGAGCGCTGCCGACATGCCCCGAACTGTCGACCGGCGAAAACCCGCGCTCGGCGCGCACCCCGATCCTCCCGAACGGGCCCCGACCGTACCGTTTTCCGATAACCCGTTCGGAAAGGGGGAATGCTGCCGCGCGCCGGCGCGGGCAATTAGCCCGGTATAAAACAGGCATGTTCGGCAGACTAATCACCTTTTTCCAGCTAGCTCACAGCGAGTGAACTAGCTCCGAAAACCCTAGACCGCTCCTGAAGAGTAGCCAAAAAGATCCGAGGAAAAGAGGTAGAGCGAACTCTTCCTCCATCGAGTGTTCTCGATCCTCGATCAAGGCTCTTTCTACCACCGACCGAAAAGAACGAACCCGAGCGCACTCCGGTTCGGTCGAGAGATCTCGACACCACGGTCCACGATCCGACCACCATACGCCGTGCATTTCATCTCGAGGTGGAGAGCAGAGCCACCCCGGACGAGTAGTTCTCGTCGGCGCGGCGTTCCTCGAAATTCCATTTCCAACCACGGGAAATACCGCGATACTTCCGAGGAAGATCCGCATCGCGGACAACAATTATAATTCGCGGAATTACAACCTGCCTTATCACCGCCAGAAAAACCGGGCTAGACCGAGCGCCCAGACACGCGCATAGAAAAACACGACGCGCGCTACGACAGCAGTCATTGACCGCGCGGAAACATAAACACGCGCATCGTATCAAATAAAGATCCACGACGCGCATTGGAATTTTGTACCGAACCGCATCCGTATTGCGAGCGAGCGGATTGCACTTTTTTTCTCACAAATCTCTTGCGCGCCGATTTAGTTCAGCGGAAGCATTTCCGGATATTTAGACCACGCGTTCACACCGTCCGTGCCACGCGCTGGCAATACCACGAGCGCCGCGTCTCTCGTAATCTCGCGTCACCATAGACGCACTCGGCGTCCATAATACACGCGCCTACACACACACGCACACACATACACTCTGTACACCACACACACACTTACACACAATAAATACATTTTTTTCTAACCATACGCACACGCTCTCGTCATTACGATCCCTGATCCCGACTCGTACTATCCGACGGCACTTCAAGCGGAAGTTCGTCCGTGACACTTTAATATCTTTAATAATTTATTAAAGTAGTTGCTTACGTACCATACGTTTCGAATATAAATATACATATATATTTCAGATTTTCTAATTAATTTTATTTATTTTTTTATTAATAAATTTTATTACCTAATATTTAAAAATTTTATTTATTCTACTGCATTTTTTATTTTAATTTATTAATCATTCTTAGATTTTTAGTAAAAATTGTTCAAATAAATGAATAAAAAATAAAATTTATTCGAATTTATTATTGTAACGTATTGCGTACATCGAATCATCTCGACTTTGGAACTCATCGGGAATCGTCGGGAATCAAAACTCTCGATCTGTCCCGAGTCCCGATATTACCGAAAGATTCCGTCATAGCAGGTAGTCTTATCCCCACTCTATCTTATTCTCACTCTATCCACTTACGAGTTCGACCGAGACCCATTGTAAAGACTGTCGAGACCGAGCGGGAATAAAACGATATTTGCACGCCTCTAGGAAAAATCTCCCGACAGCGTATCGTTTCCGGGCCGGCTTCAACAGCCACTCACTCGTCTTGCGTACTGCGTCCTTCGAAGGTGGCTGTTTTGTCGGTTCGGCGTGCTCGTCTACACACACACACACACACACACACACACACGCACACACACACACACACACACACACACACACACACACACACACACACACACACACACACACACACACACACACACACCCCCACACACACACACACACACACACACACACACACACACACACACACACACACACACACTTACACAAAATAAAAAAAATACTCTTTTTTTCTAACCATACGCACACGCTCATTATCTACGACCCCTGATCCCGACTCGTCCGACGGCACTTCAAGCGGAAGTCGTCCGTGACATGATCATTATCAATGTCTAAGCAGAATACTAAATTAAAAATTGATTACGATTGTTTTTAGCAAAAACAGAAGCAACGCTAAGAGATACACATTAGTGAAATCTTATCGAATTTGATTGGGACCGTAAGCCTACTTTTCAGGAAGATTTTTTGAATTTTTATTTATAAATATCCTTTGTCTCTAAGAGAGGAGTTATCACCCATTTATGTGATAGAATATTTAAGTTGTATCATCTTTCACATCACCACAATAGCAATCTCTATTCTATGATTGCTATCCTTTTAGATAATGGTTCCTCGCTGAAATTTATTTTAATTGTATATAAATAATTGTATATAAATAAATAAATTTTATTAATTTGATTTATATGAATAATTTAAACAAGAAGTATTAGGAAAATTTTTGTAATAATTCTTTTTATAAACGTTTCTACTTAAAGAAAATAATTATAAAATTATATTTATATATCTATTTATAATTGTGTGCATCAGATATAAAATTCAATGAGTCCCATAATAATTTCTTAAAATATTAATTATTTTAAACATTGATATAATTTGGATTTATATTAATATGTTACAGACATCGTAGCTTCAACACAATTCTGCTGTTGCGCATCAGTGCTGGTGAGTGACAACCTTATTTTGCGCAAAAAGATTTGTAAATGAAAAAATCCGTTTCTTCTAACTCGATTGGCGGGACAATACGCGTGTAAAAATTAGAAGGTAAAAGGAAAAATATTTTTAAAAATAAGATAGATGATATTTTATTGCAATTTTATAATAAATATGAAATATTTACTCCATTAATACATCGGCCTTAAAAACAACTTTAAAAATATAGATTTTTAATCTGTAAATACTTAATCTATAAGATAAAAACTTATAAATAACTCGTCGACTGAAAGTTAATGCCTGCTAATTGTATTTTTTATACATTGATAATTTACATTTTCCGATCTTTAGACTGAATGACGTATTTAAAATCATAGACGTATTATATAATACGTCTATAGCATTTGGACATCACTGATATGTTAAAATCTTTATTCTCGTTAGTAGATATATAGGGAAAGTTCCTAACCCAGGTCCTCTCAGGGGGAGGGCGCGGGGGGGATTACGGTGGCGCGGGGAATGACGTCACGCGGGAGGGGATTTCCGGAGAAACGCGAGTTAAATGTTTTATCGCAATATTATATTACATGTCTCGGTTTATAAACAATATAAACAGTGGTATTCTTAAGCAATATTGCATTATCTACCTCAACGCGTTGGAACATGTCTTCGTAAACAAAATAGCTCTCGCGGGACACCCCCTTCCCCACCTCCACCCCTTCCGCCCCGTCAACTCCAATATAAATAATTTTTTTCCGTTCGACGTATCCCTTATCTCCTCTCTCATTGAATTATTCGTAGCGTGAATTTATAAACAATAAATGCCACCCTCCAGAATCATCTTCCATTTCTTTTCGGAAGAATTGCGACGCTATCAGCGTCGTTCGAAATGTTTGCACCCTCGCAGAATCTTCTGCTTCCGCCGCTCGTATATCAGCGCCGATGTTACGTTAAACTTTGCGCTGCGGCGCACCCTCATCCCCAATATAAATAATTTATATTTTCTTTTCCCGTTCGACGTATCT
>JAPIVC010000526.1:40000-50925 GCA_030586385.1 Camponotus fellah | reverse complement strand
GTTAATTGCAAATTACATATTTCTTCTTCGAAACAACTGTTTCTTTACACCAATTGTTCCTCCCCATTTTGTGCTACAAAAAAGCGACTAAGCAAAATCGAAAAAAATGTATTTTACTAGATATTTTATCATTTATGTAAATTAAGATATTTCAAGCCTTTAACCTCGGCACATGAAAAAAACATTTAATTCTGGTGTTTTGGAAAGCTCTCGAGTTCAGATATAAATATGTAATAAAAAAAGGGGTGCAATTTAAAAAAAAAATTGAGGTGGCTTTCAAGTGACTTTCAAACGATCTGGTAAACTAATGATACCATCTTTGGCCCCCTGGCAAACCAAAAACTTTTGTCTGAAACATTTTTCTAAAATGCTTTGTTTCCGAAATAGTCTGCGGAATGTTATTCCTCTTATATATTACGTTATAGATATATATAAACAAACATTTCTATTTTTATCGTAAATATCATTTTTACATATATATTTCACACACACACACACACACACACACACACATATATATATATATATATATATAGTGTAAATATATATGTAACAATTGATACTGCATATATATATATATATATATATATATATGCAGTATCAATTGTAAGAAAAATAGCGCGCGCGTAACTAATTATTGTTCTAGTAAAATTATATTGTATATAAAATATAGCTACATACATATATATGTTATTATACATATATATTTTTCGTATTCTTGTACTCTGCTGCGTATATACAGAAAAAATAAAAAAAAATTGGTGAATAATTAAAAGAATTTTTTCATATTTTCTTTTAGAAAAAATGAAATTTGAAGAAATAAAAAAGGTCTCATATGTAGTCAACTTTTTCTTTTTATATAATACTTTTATATATTATAATACTTTTCCTCAATTTTATTTATTCTTTATGTAAAAATTTTAATTATTTTTTAAATTATTCTTTATTTTTGTATATAGAAATAGAGATTTACAAGAAACATAAATCGATATATTCTGTATAAACTCTAACTTATATTATTTATTTATTTAATTTATTAATTAATTTATTTAATTTATTATTATTGAGTAAACTTTTTCCCAAGATAGAGAAAAGAAATTTGAGAAAAAAATATTACAGTTAATCCAGCGTTGATGATCCTCCGAACCAAGATCCATTTTATTGAAAAGATCCTGAAATTCTTTCATCATTCTTTTATTATTAGAATTAGGAAATTGTCCAGCAATACCAGAGATAACTATTTCTTCCTCCGCATCACTGACATATGGATTGAATCGTTTATCATTATTCATTTTCTATAAATTTTAAATAATTTTAATAAATCTGAAAAAAGATATTAGAATTTTATTTCAGGATTATATATAATTAGAAAGACGGAGAACGAAATTTATAATTGACATACGATAATCTTTGAAATAATTTATTCAAAAATTTAAAAAGGATATATATATTCTTATTTGATTTAAACCACTCTATCTGCATACGAAAGGTGTTATAATTATTATCAGATCTGTATGTGTACAAATAGATCTATTTTTTTACATTAAATGTTTTTAAGTTTTATATTTTTATTCGAAAATAATAAAAGAATGAATAAATTTAATTTTTCAAATATTTTTCTTAAAAATAATAAAAACAATAAAATATAAAAAATACCCTTTTATCCCTATATATATATAGGGATAAAAGGGTATTTTTTATTATATCTGTATGTATATATATATATACATGTATATATATTTTTATCTGTATATATATCTGTATATATATATATATACATGTATGTTTTATCTGTATATATATGTACATGTATATATATATCTGTATGTATATATATATATATATACATGTATGTATATTTTTTTATTATATCTGTATGTATATATATATATATATATATATACATGCAGAAAAAAGCAAGAAGAATTTGTACTTACCACATTTAAAAATTAAAATATTTTTTTATGAAACTAGCAGTGCGCGATGACTCTAATAAAAATACAACTTTATAAAACTGACTATCTATTAACACAAGCTATCTCATATTGTAAGACACAATGTGTCTTACTATTAAATCAGATGTGAATCACTGTATGATAATCATCCAATATATATAGCTTCATAATTCTAATAATTTGACCGGAAAACGTGTAGATTATAATCAGCATAATTTTACATTAAAATGAACTAAATATATGCATTATGTCACAAACGGATGCACAAAGTAGAAATATGCATATGGTTTAAAATACGTTAGGATGTTTTAAACGGTAAGAGTGTTTTGCGCGGTATAAAAACATACTATAATGCAATTATTGCGATGTATTTATTTGCGATTTTTAGAAAATATATTCAAATGCCAGATGAATTTTTTATTCAAATTTATATGTAAAGTTTTAAAATGTAAAGTATAAAAAATATATAAACTAAATATATAGAAAAAATATATTTATAAATATTAATAGAATTTTAAAAAATGATGGTAAATATTTCAATGAAGGGAGCCCGCCTCGATTACTTTGACCTTAACATATGTTGTCAAAGTCACTGCCCTGAGTAACATCCAAAAAGTTTTAGCCGTCGCTCCTTGTTTATTAAAAAGTTATTAACAAAAGAATTTCACAATTTTAATGCTTTTTATCTCTGAAAATATTGATTTGAGAAAAAAAATTTTAAGCAAAAAATAAAGCCGCTGAAAACTCTAAAAGTTATAAATTAAATTTATATAGAATGTAGTACAATTTAATACATTTAAAAAAATGTCACAAATGTATGTGTACACACATACGCATGCGTGCGCCGGGGGAGATGCAAGTGGGAGCCTTTTATAACCTGTGTGATAACAATTCAATATATAAGCTTCATAATAATAATTTAACCAGAATATGTGTGGATTGTATAATCAGTGTAATTTTACAATTAAAATGAAATTTACATATGCATTAGTCACGAAGTTCAACGGAAAGGAGAAATACGCGGTTTAAAATATACGCTAGTGTTTTAAACGCAGTTTAAAGAACATACTAGAGCGATTATTGCGATGTACTAATTTGCGGATTTTAGAAAATATATTCAAATGGGAAATGAATTTTTCATTCAAATTTATGTTGTAAAAGTAAAGTTTCAAAAAATATGTAAATTTATCTACAAATAATAATAGAATTTTGAAAGTGAAACACCCTTTTGAAATTGACAGCAGTCAAAATTAATTTTCTACATTAAATATTGAATTATTAATTAAATAATATTTTTGATAAAAATTTTATTGCATATTTAGTTTCTAATAACTGTTTAAGAGGATATTTTTTTAATTTTATTTTTTTTATTATTTTTGAGAAAAAAATTTTTTAAATTAAATTTATTCACTCTTTTATTATTTTTAAATAAAAAATATTAAAATATATAAAATATTAAAAACATAGATAGATGTAAAAGAGAGTTAAAAGATAAATAGATGTTTATACACATTGTGACGTGACGCTTTTGAGCTCCGTCACAGCTACCCCGCCGAGGGGATAAAGCGCGCGCGGGGTCGTTTCTTGCGTCTGCGGGGGGGACTTTAGTAATCCGATAGGACCTATTTTTTTAGTTATAGAATTAAGATACGTAGATAGAGTGCGGCGATCTGGGCAAGTGTGCAGTACCGAAACTTATATTCCGAGAAGATACCGCAGAAGATTCCGAGAGAGATACCGCCAAAGAAGAGGATACGAAGAGTGAACACTGGCTCCACTAACTAAGGTCACGTATCCCGCGCCGCCGCGAGTCGAGTATCTGCCGAAAATTAATCCCACCTATTTTCAGAATAACGTCGGCGGGGAATCCGGACGGCAAAACGACAGATAATCGCCCAGGCTGCAGACTGGGAGAAGAAATACTGTGGACGGACGAGGCCTGGCCAGCCTGTCGCGTTCCTGTGGACGAGAAGTCCCGACCGAAAGTTACTGTCATCCACCGGATTCCACACCCCTGCAAAGGGAGCAACCCGCCGTCCAGCATCCCGAATTTTGAAGGGGCGGAGATATCGACCCCTTCTAGGAAAGATCGACAGAATGCGCGGAAAATCGGCGCGGGACTTGAGGGCCTCACGGAGCCAGTAATTTCGAGTCACTGTACGGTGACCCTTAAGAGAGTGCAGACAAAAGAAACTCGTCGAGATCTACCGAAGACTCTACTGCAGCCGCCGACTCAGTGTAAGCCGCCGCCCAGGTAGCCGTACGAATTTTTCCCGGAAGCAGCTGATGTCGAACTTTGCGAGATACCGTTGCGGGGCGACGGTATTCGCATTGTCGATTTATCGGGTAAGCCTGTGTGCTTTTCGCGTGTGTCGTTGCCGGACGCCAGCTGATACCGGGAGTCGCGGATTCGTCCCTCTCGGGGAAGTTCACACCGACAGTCGTCTTATCGTCTCGTTTCGTATATCGTATCGTACCGTCTCGTACCGTTTTCGTTCCGTCTACCGTAATACCGTTACGTCTCGTATCGAATTTTGAATCGTGCGTGGTGACGAAAGTTAGACATTTCCGTATCGCGTTTTAGTTACCGGGATTTGCGTGAGAGCATTCTTCGCGAGCAAGAGATACCGTATACGCGAAATCTGCTCTGCAAGAATTGCATAGATCGCGAAATCTCCGTTGAATTTTGTGACCGTTAAAGTTCGTTTGTGATATCTCGTTTGAGAGTCAAGGTTGTTGTTGTTGAGTGCGAAAGGTCGTGAAGATACCGTTAAAGATTGTGAGACAATATCAGTGCTCGTGTACTTGAAATTACCGTTAATAATAATATTTGTTATATTCTCGAATTTATTGCCGTAACGTATCGCCGACTTTTATGAGAATTTCCGTTCGATTTATATCGAAATATCGCGAGAGGCTCATGCCTATAAATGTATTATATATTATTCGCTTAGTATATTCTGTTCGATCAATTATTTTCCCGTGATCTATACCGCTAATTACCGCTAATTATTTGAGAAAGTAACTCGCTTTGTATTGAGATATTTATTGAGGCTCGCGCCTCCGAGTGCGTTCCGAAATCTGCCGTGTACTCTACGCCGAGTGTTACCGTTTATTCCGTCACTCATTGTCAGTAGATTTTACTTATCGTGAAGATTTATATCCGTTTCCGTCATCTTATCATTGTACTATTCTCACGTGTATTATATCGATCGTTTCCGTTACAAACATATCTGACCTTCGTGTCATACGTTATAAATTGTATATCGTTCTTTCCTTTTGAATTTATATATATTACCGTTTCTCATTTATATACAGAGGTTTCTCTGTTCTTTCTTTGTTCACTATCGTTCATTCTTTCTTTTTTATTATTATCTTTGTTACTTTTTTTACTCTGTATTATACTTGTTCAATATATTCTAACTAATTATAAGATAAATTGAGTGTCGATTATTTCTCTCTCCCGGAAGTCCTCTCGCGTTCTCTCTCGTTCACAACGAACCCTGCCCCTCTGCCATATACTGAGCTCTGGGTTACCGAAAATCTCGTCCGTTACCGTATCGTTATCGTGGCGCGGAAGACCGCGCCTGGCGCCCAACTTTACTCTCCTACGGGGAGGTTCATAAGATACCGTACGCTACCGCAATTCCGAGATACCGCTTAAGGAATTATTAAATTCCCGTATCGGCCAAAAACTTGCACGCTACCTCCTCGGGATCGGCGTTCTCGAGGCGGGCAACATATAGATCTGATAATAATCATATTTATCTGTCGTGTGCAGAGTTGATCAAATCAAATAAGGAAGTTCTCTACTGTTTTGTATGACTTTTAAAATAGTTAATGAGAAATTAATTAATAGAAATCCACGCGAGAATAGATGTACGACGAAAACAGATATTCCAAGAGATATTCCGCAATTGCTAAACGCAATACATAATTAAATTTTTATTATTAATTGTTTGATTATTAATTCCAGTGTTTAATTGTACGAAAATTATTTCTGTTTTGTCCAAAACTACTCTACCTGCAGACGTGATTAAGTTACCAGACACCACATATATACATTATTAATCTTGACAGTATTTGTCCTTTTCATTTTTCAACGTAGAATTATGCAATATAAATTATATATTTCATATTTAAATCAATATATTATATGTAAATTCAAAGTTCATCGGAACATTATCGGAAAATTGTGAATATTTAATTAGATCAAAATAAATACCGCAGTACAATTGTAATATTATTTTATAAGTGTGTTCTATTATTTGGATTGATAAAAGGCACACTTTTTATTCACACTGGCGTAAAAACTGAACAATAAAAAATATCAGAAAGAAAATAGCAAAAGAACCAACGCGCGGTAATTGGAGCGCAAAGAAGCAAGAATACTTCTTTCTTTTTTCAATTAGTTTATGAAAAAATTCATATTACAACAATCCGGAACGTTCGCTTTTTATTGTCGTAATATGAGTTTGTTAATAAACTAATATTGAAAAAAAAGAAGTGTTGTTGCTTCTTTACTCTCTAAATTTCTTAAAGTGAAATCTAATTCCAAACGAGTGAATATTCACTCCAAGTGATAGTGAAAATACTGCCACTCGCAAATAATTAATGAACATTCACTTTTCACAAAAGTGAACTGTTTAATTCCGAACGTATGTATTGTGCGCTTTACTCACACTTCATGAGTAAAAATTTTCTCTATACAGAGTGAAAATGCTACATATAGTGAAAATATTCATTTTACATGGTAGAGTAATATATATTGACTCTATTTTGCAGTGTGAATTTTTTAATCTACAACAAAAAGTGAGAAGAATTCACTCCTATGAGTGAAAAGTCATTCTACTTGACCAGTCACTCAATTTTTCAAGTACATTTTCACTCTAAGAAATTTAGAGAGTACACTGCAACTACCGCACATTGACTCTTCTTCCATTTTCTTTTTAATTTTTCAAATAAGGAAATTTTCTACTGTTTTATGCGATTTTTATACAAAAATAAATAATGAGAAATTAATTAACAAAAATACACGCGAGAATAAATACGCGACGAGAAGAGATAATCCAAGGGATGTTAGGCATTTCCTAAACGCAATATGCTAATATACGCTTCGAGGTCTGTTTTCTTTCATTATGTATTTTATGAAATCTTCTTTCTTTCTTTTCACTGTATTGTATCTACAGCGCATTGCCTTTTGGATCAGTGTGGTCCAATCACCTTTTGGAAGCTCTAAGTGGCCCTGTCATGCGGTCGAATAGAAAAAGCAGTCAGTCGCGTGTTAGCCAAGTATTTGAATAAAGCTAATTATTGAAGTGCGACTCTATTCACTATTTTTTGCGCTAAGTTCTGCTACGCTGAACAATGTGCTAATGAAATTAGCAGTGCTAAGTTTTTTAATTAAAATTTTTCTATATGTATTAATTTTTAATTTTTATATAAATTTTAATTTTTTTTTATTAATTTCTAATTTTTAATTTTTTTAATAATTTTTAATTTTGTATTATTTTCTTTTTTTTTTAATTAAACTTTTCAGGATATATGCATATGATTATTGCAATATATATGATTGTTCATATTTTCAACGATTTTTTATAATAGATATATAATATTACAATTCATTTAATATCATTTTTCTTTTATTATAATATCGGAAATAAAAAAGAAATATGTATATTTTATAGTGAAAATTTTTATTCAGTTGGCGCAACTTTTTAATATTATTTGTAGGAAATTAAAACAATTATTTTATACAATTTTTTTTAGTTAAAATATTTTAAATTTTTATTTTCAATTAGCGTAATTTTTCGATATCATTATTTTTCTAGGATATAATGTAGAAAATTAAAACAACTATTTTGTATAACTTTTTTTGGTTAAAATATTTTTATAAATTTTTATTTTCACTTAGCACAATTTTTTTGATATCATTATTTTTGTAAGATATACAATTTTACACAAAATTAAAATAATTTGTAGAACAATTTTTTACGGTTTAAAATAACACTATTTTGTGCAGATTAAAATAACATTTTTACTGTTTTTTATGCGGACTTAGCACCTTTTTTACCTTTTTTTTAAAAAGGATAATTTTTTTAGGGATATCATTCTTTTTTGTACTATATGTTAAACATCTTTAAATAAATGAGCATTTCGATGATATTCACTACCACGTAACATGTATATATAAATCAGTACTAACCAATGAATATCAGCAGCCAATGACATCAAATCAAAACTAAAGACCTATTTAAGATGTTCCACTTAACGCAATGCTCGCGAGCATCATTTGTCTTTATTAACAAGGATAAAATGATATTATGAGTGTTGCAAACACTAAATGGAACATACCCTTAGACAATTGCATTAAAGTACATCTTTAGTTTAGATACTTTTAGTTTAGATGTGGTTATCATCTTTTGCCGCCTATTTATTATTATATAGTGCAAGTAATAAAACTTTTAACACATAATAGCTTATGTCGAAAGCTTTTCAAAACATTATAATAAAGTATTTTTTCATCAAATACTTTTCGAGTTATAAGGCTTGAAATATAATAATTTTTTAATTTTACATAAACCATAAAATATCTGGTAAAATATTCATTTTTCGATTATTTTATCTTAATACTTTATGTACAAAATAATGAGAGGATCAATTGGTGTACAGAAAACACATAGCTATTTCAAAGAAAAAAATATATTAATTTGCAATTAACAATTAAATATTTTTTCTTAAAGTAATTATGTGTTTTCTTTACACCAATTGATTCCTCTCATTATTTTGTACATAAAAGTATTCAGGTAAAATAATCGAAAAATGAATATTTTATTAGATATTTTATGGTTTATGTAAAATTAATAAATTATTTCAAGCCTTATAATGCGAAAAGTACTTGATGAAATATAAGGATAT
Source organism: Camponotus fellah (assembly GCA_030586385.1). Classification (NCBI taxonomy): domain Eukaryota; kingdom Metazoa; phylum Arthropoda; class Insecta; order Hymenoptera; family Formicidae; genus Camponotus; species Camponotus fellah. Next base: position 42,052 of record JAPIVC010000526.1, on the reverse strand, counting down.
GCAATAAAAAATTGGTGGTTCCATTTAAGAAATTAAAGGTGTCCTTGACCTGATCTAATCTAACCTAACCTGATCTTAACGATGCCATCCAAGGTCAAACCAATGACACCATCTTATGTTCCCCTCAAAACCATACAATTTTTGTTGAAAATGTTTTTCTCTAAAATGCTTAATTTTTGAAAGAAAAGGGTACGAGTGGTCTAGGACACCCTCTATAATATGTAGCCCTAACATCACGGAGCGCTGCTAGCGCAATCTTACGTCGAATGCGTCAACCGTACAACTTTGTACGCTTGCGCATTGGGAAGTTGAACGTTGACCAAGGAGACGTTTCTTAATGAAAATTTTTTATATTTCAACTTTGGATCATAATATTGCTGTTCACGATGCACGTAGAGCTAAAATAAAGACACTTTTCTTATATAAATCAAACTCGAACTATCAATTAAGCCTAGTAAGAACTCGATCCGTTCAGCGATTATTTCAATATACGATAATCTCGAACGAATATCTATCCGACTCGCGTAAATACACGAGTGTCTTGTTGCTTACGCGGGACTTAGCACAAGACACTACCGTGTCTCTTGATTTATAATTAAGTCCGTTTTTTACTTAAAAAAATGCATTTACTTCAAAGAAAATGAATTAATATATTAATCAAAATACAATCCATTGTTTTCTATGACTTTTTCCCATCTTTTTTGCAAAAGTTGGATTCCGCGATGATAGAACGACTTGTTTTTTGAAGCAATCTATTGATCGACCCATTTTTGGACTTCTTTGTAATTGGAGACGTGTGTATCGGCGCGTGTTGTATTGATCGGAAAAGGTGATAATCCGATGGGGCCAAATTTAGAGAATAGGCTGGATGCGGGAGAACTTTGCATTCGAGCTCTAATAGTGTTTCTTTGAGGATTCTTGCAACATGATGTCGCGTGTTGTCATGCATAAGAATCACTTTATGTCGATTACTGGCCTCTTTGGCATCAATTTATTGTTTAATCGGTGTAATTGTTGTTAGTAGCGGTCAGTCGCGACTGTTTCAGGAATTAATCGATGAGCTTCACCCGCAGTTTTATTTAAATCAAAGTAGTGAAGAAGTACATGTCGAAAAAACAACTTATCACGTTCCATTTTAAATCGATTCAAAAAATATCTTTTTCACAAAAAATGAATTTTTGCGCACTTAATTTTATTTTACAAATGCCTAACTTTACTACAAATGCCTAACTTTACACATTTGCTGCTGGAGCCATCTTAATATCTCGCGAATTTTTCGGCAAAAGTGCACAGGAGCTCCATCGTGCTGATAAATCATCCGTGTTCACACGTGAAATGGTACATTTTGGAAAATTTTCTACTAACGTATTTTGTAAAAAATCCGCATAAATTTTGCCATTTAAATGCGGCGAAAGAAAATAGGGACCAATCTGAAAATTTTAAATGAAAATTTTTAGCCGCATTGAAGCCGCAATGAAAGAAAAATTGCTTTAATTTTACACTTACTATTTGATTCCCGATTATTTCAGCCCGTACGTTTATGAACCAACGAAACTGGAACGCGCCTTGACGAACGAGATGAGGATTTTCCTCTGCCCAGTGTAAATAATTACGTGAATTAAATACACCGTTTGGAAGTAGATTTATCCGTCCATAGAATAATGTCTGGGAAAGGAAAAATCCCATTGACATTGCGCGAAAAATCCTGCGTATGATTTATCGAGAATTACTGTACGCTGAGTGTACCGTAAATGTAAAAAATTGACAATACCTTCACAAAAATTGATCCGTGATTGAAAATCCCTCGGTAAAATTTGTTGCACACATTGATAATGATACGGGTGTAATTCGTTCACACATAAAACTTGTTATACCATACGTATCGCGAAAACTAAATTCATATACTACACGACGCATGTTAGTTCCAGGATTTTCATAAAATGCTTTAAGAGTCCTTTCTTCATCCCGTACACGAAGACGCACTGCTGGATTATCCCGATATTATGCACGACACCCAGTTTCACATAATTATTGCACAACGCGTAAATTGCG
>JAPIVC010000526.1:0-35000 GCA_030586385.1 Camponotus fellah | reverse complement strand
TTCGATTTATTCTATCAATAGCTGTCAAAATACGTGCCCATACGTGCAATGTACACACAAATTTAAAATCAATACTTATTAGAAGAAGTTTAGCTGTTGCAATTGTTTCTGCATTAAAAGAACCAGAAATCAAAACATTTAAAGCAGTAACAACTTGTGGAAGTTGAGTATATAGAGAGCATTCACTGCTTTTGGGGTTTGAAGTATCAGCGTGACATTTCTAGAGATATATTGATATTTTTCATTAAAACTTCCCAACGTATTGTCGATCCAGAAAAAAATGTAAATAATTTTTGAACAATGCCAAAAAACATTACCATATCTGATGTAACATTAGCAGCATTTACACCAGCTAGATTCAAACTATGTGCTGCGCATGGTACAAATCGAGCATGTGTGTTCATTTGTTGAATTTTAGCTTGAACGCCATTATATTTTCCACTCATATTAGCTCCATTGTCATAGCCCTGTCCTCGAACATTTGCAATATCTAATCCATCTGATTTCAATTTTTGTAAAATTTCATTGGCTAATCCGTCCCTTTTTTTGTTTTTCAGAGTGAATAAAATCTATAAAACGTTCTTCTATGCTAACCTTTCCGTTACAAACGTTCACATATCTTAAGATTTAGGACATTTGTTCTTGATGTGATACATCCGGGGTACAATCAAATAAAATAGAAAAATATTTAGCAATTTTTACTTCTTTAATAATTTCTGTTTTAACTGCAGTCCCCATTATTTCAATTAATTCATTTTGAATTAATGGAGAGAAATAAAATGGATTCCTTTAAAATGGATACCTTTTTTATGATTGTCAATATGCGCCCTCAACTCTGGATTATATTTTGCTATCATATTAACAGCACTTAAAAATATTCCTGAACTTGGTTTACCTATTTTTTCATTGGATCCCCTTAAAGCCAAATTATTCTCTGCACAAAACATAATTATATCAATGTGAACTTTTAGCGTATGTCACCATTTTTCCTTTTCTTGATTTATCGCCATTTGAAGGGAGGCATCAATTGCAGATTTAGATCGTAAATTTTGTTCCATCGTTTTCCATTTAATATAATTTTCACGGTGAAAAACTGAGTTCTCATGATCAGGAATTCTAGGATTTAAATGTCGCCAGTCATTAAAACCTCGCGCTGGGTTAATAAGTGATGAGTGTGATGATGATGACATTTGAGAATTTGATGGCTGTGATGAATTGAAAAGAATACAGGGAAAACAAAATATTGCTTGTTTTTTTTGGCTGTAAATTAACCATGTACGTTCTATAAATTGACCATTAGTTAGTTTTTTTCTAAACCATTCTTTACTAAACTTTCTATTAGTAATTTCTGAAAGAGAAAAATTTGATTCTTTTCCTTAGTCAGGACCTTGTTCTATAAGAAAACTGCGAATGAAATCATGCAGCGGGAACCACGACTCTGGATCATTTCTATCAAGAGAAACGGTCGTATTATTTGGTTGTACAGCTTTTTGAAAACTTTCATCTTGCAAAATAAAATTGTTTAAAGCAGAATCAGTTGTATTTAAAGATGCAATCTCATTTATTTGATTATGATGTGATGCAGTAGCTTCCGGTTCTTGACAAACTTCATGTACTATATCAGTTTTTATATCATCCATCTGAGAACTGTTTGGACAATTTTCGTATCTTTTGTCCAACTAATCAAAACTTTTGACATTTTTTTATCCTCATTTTCTCTATCTCGCTTTTTCTTCCGGAATTCAGCTCCAGATGGACGTTTAGGAGGCATTGTAGAATAATTATATAATCTAATTTATAGCAAATATCAAATAAAATAGTAATTTGAAAACAAAATAAAATTTAATATTGCAAATTGTTCGACACGAATTATACTCAATATCTTTATATAATTTCAAGGATAACTTAATAGAATAACAAAAATATTAAAATAAGAATAATATAAAAACTACAAAAAATCAAACATAAGAAGATAATATACGAAAAGATATATAAAGCAGAAATAATACCGGCGATCACTTATTACAACACCGATAGTAATTCGGAGAATCTATATATTTCACCGAGAAATCGAGATCAATCAGCGTTCCTAGCGATGCGCCTTATAAAGGATCAAGAAGATTTTCGCGCGCGAGTTGCACCTCGATTGTTCAGCCGCGAAGCGGCATTCACGGAACTAATGCCTCAATAGCGCTCTCTTCATAAGTTTCATAAAAGGGCGTAATGGACAACTCCATACAGATATTTGATTTTAAAAATCAAATTTAGAATTTGAAAATAATGTTGACATGTCATTTCATATGATATGTCATATATCACTTTCGAAGTATTTACTTAAATATCTTATTTCAGAAATTTTTTTTAGATTTTTAGTTTATTCTTTTTTTTTCAAATTTTTTATTTTATCACCTTGACTGCGCCCCCCTAAAGCTTGCGCCCGGTGCGGGGGCACCGGCGGCACCGTCCTAGTTACGGCTCTGGACCGAACTACAGGCTAGCATTTCGTCTCTAGATAAGTAATGAACATTTATTCCGCGCGATAATAGCTCGTGACTAAGATCGATCTAACAGATTCACATTTCACCGACTACAATATATATAATATATGTTTATATGTGTGCACAATTAATACAAGAATATAATAAGGGGCTCGTAGCTGATGGTTATACTAGCTGATGACTAGAAAATTTTGTCGAGCGAAACATCTTTTGTTATTTTGAAAAGCCATAGAAAATATGGTAAATATCAGTCTGAGCATGATGTACATACATCTGTTTAATATTTTAAAAAATGACAATAAAGATTGATATACGACTTTATCATGTAAAAGAATAAGTATGCATATGGTTTGATTCCAAGTTGCTAATTATCATTGCTTTAATTGTCACGGATATAAAATTAGAAGTGAAAGGAAAGAGTCTCTCTCTCTCTCTCTCTATATATATATATATATATATATATATATACCTATCCAAATAAAAAAAACACATTAATGAAATGAAAGCGACACAATGCGCCATGTTTATATAACTTACTTTGCCTAAAAAAAATGTCTTCATAGTATACTCATCTACGGATTCCGCGACTTTAATCGCTTCTATCTAATTCAATTCTGAGGGATATAGAATCTCGTGAAAAACAGATTGTTTTGTCCATATAAGCATACATTGAACTAACGCACGTGCAGCAAAACCTTGAATCATTCACATTAATTAAATATATTATAAAAGTATTTTGGAATTTAGAATATTTTTGATAAACACGTAATGGAGGCGTGCGTGTGATAAATATTAGACTAAAATAAATTTTTCTTTCATTATTCTTTGATTTTGTGTCTCGTGATTTATTAATTTCGATGAAATTGTTTGAAATATTGATGATCGTAGCAACGATCAAATCGTAACAAATTTGGTTTGAGAACTTTGCTTCGTGAAAAGTTGCAAATCCATGTAAACTTTTCGTTTTATCATGCAAAGTACATGCGTGGCTACAGTGGGTTCCGCTCTCCTTTTGGAGGGGGCTCAGGAAGATATAATTTAATCCAAATCTATTTTGATATAAACCAAATTTTAATTTAAAAAAATGAAGGACACACTGTCTTCAGCATGCAACTTTGCAACACAAAACAAAATTTATTCTACATTTAGTGATGATCTTCGCTATATATATTAAAGATATTTCATGAAATATAACTTCTTAAATATGCTGTCGCAAAATCATATTATATTCATTAAACTATTTTCGTTAATAATTTTTTAATAAATAGTGAGCGAAACTTAAAACATTTTGATACTTATTCAGGAAAGTGAGCTTAACAACATATGTCAAGATCATTGAAATCAGTGAAATCGTTCATAAAGTGCATAAATTACAAGATTAATATTAAGGGTCTTCATATTTCATAATAAAAAATATTAACGGTATTGTGTGCTTTGAAAATTATTTCTTTTTTGATTTCCAAAAAATTGTTTGAAAAATTTTAAAGGATTCTTTCATTATTCTGATCTTTTTCAAAAAAAAAATTCATTAAAAAAAAATAAATATTCTTCTGACTTCCGAAAACAATTATTTGCAAAAATAATTGTATAATAGCTAAAATAAAATAACGTAATTTAGATCGACCACACTGGCAATTTATTGGTTTAGGCACTCGTATCAAGAAACATTTTAACAATATAAAATTGCATGAAAGCAATCTATCTGTGATCAGCAAACATAAATTAGAATTCAATCATGACTTCGATTGATCAATACCGACTATTTTACACAACGAAAGACACGTGAGAAAGAGAGAAATTGCTGAAATATTTTTTATAAAAAAGTTTGACAACACGATTAACTTACGGAAGGACACTGAGAGCCTGAACAGTATTTATGATAAACTAATAAAGGCTGTTTAGTCTCTCTCCTTGTTTGTGAGCGGTAGGCTGACTTGACGATCTTGACATGTGATTTCTCTTTTCTCATTACTTATTGGTTAACTAAGATTTTGTACGTACATAATAATTTTTCTTTTTTTCTTTTTTTTATTGTTTATAATATTGTTAACTATTGTAGTTCACTTGAAAAGGACCAAAACCCATGGTCGAAATGTTGTGATTCTTTATCAACCAATAAATTGCCAGTATGGTCGATCTAAATTACGTTATTTTATTTTATCTACTGGCGACATTCAAGAATTTAATATTGTATAATAGTTATTCTCTACACAAATTATATATAGTTTTTAAACTCGAGTAAAAGGGGGAGGGTCGATAAGGCCGGTTTTCGACCTAAATTGTATTTGGATGAAAAAATTCGAAAAAATTCCTGTAGTATCTACTGAAAAAACTGAATCGATTCCACCCTAAACGGACCACCCCAATCCCCCTAGTTTCCCCCAACCATCCCTCAAAATAATGAAAATACCATTACTTGGTAACAGCATTTTCGAAAAGATTCGTCACTGGCAAACTAATATTTGATATCTTTACTCTTGTTAATCATTTTTTTTTACTCTCCCTTGAGGAGGGTGGAGGGGGTGGTTTTAGTATTTATTCATGTGTAAGGGGTATATAAATACAAAAAATCAAAGCTTGATCGCCAGACTTGACCAGGGTATCTTAGGGTTTCCGGGTCCGCTGATTCCGAATTCGAGGTCCGTTAACCTCTATCACATCAGGTTCAAGGTCATTTGAAAGTCTAATTGAAAAAAAGCCGATAAAAAATCTATAAAAAATGATTACTAAGTTTTTGGGATTGTTGATCTCAAATCAATGGGCTGTTTGACGTGTGGTTGCAACCAGGGCACTTCCACGTGGTGACGGTGGGCAACGGAGTTGTCCCACTATCCGGCAGAGTCCCTGGGTTACGGCGATCATGCCGTCATGACAACCACGCGCAGTGGATTTACGAGACAGGGATTCGGAACCCTAGAATCGGCGGCTGGTCAAGGTGAGAAAGCGGACCTGCAGGCGTCGTCATCAAGTGACCGTAGTTCAACATTGGTGGGAAACTTGGCCAATGTTGAATCAAATGATACAAGTGAAAAAATAGATGTTGATCAGAAAATCACATTGCCTTTCAAAAGAACGAGTAAAGCTAAGAGTCGTTGCCTCATTTGTCATTCCACAAGCAAGCTTTGCGTTGTACCACTCGAAGCAAGGTTGAGTATATTCATCAACCGTGGCATAATTATTCAGGGAAAATCTCTATTGTGTAAAAGACATTTAAAAGGTCATTAAAGAAGATGAAGAATCTCGAGTCCCAACAGTTTCAAATACGACAATCTTGATTAGTTCAGAGGTCAGTGCTTTGCTTAATGACCTTAGGTGTTTTGCTAGAAAAAGATCAATAAACTTTGACATTCCTGGTGCTATGAGCGATTCTGACTACGTAAGACTTACAGGTATAACTGCATCAAACTTCGATAATCTCTTCGAGTATGTGAAAGGGTTCATTCGAAATACAGCTAATAGAAGTTCACAAACTTGTCTTGCAATAATGTTAATGAACTCAGAACTGGTCTTTCACACTCTATACTTTCTACATTTTTCCAGATGCCACGAAGGTATATAGGTAAAGCTATTGAAACTGCGAGAAAAGCTCTCATGGACGAGTTTGTCCCGTTTCATCTTGGCTTAGATCACATTAACAGGGAATACTTTGTAAATCATCATACAAGAGACTTAGCTAAAGCCTTATTTGCAAATGGTGAAGATGTAGCCATCATTGTTGCTGATGGTACATATATATACATTGAAAAAAGCAGTAACTACATGTTTCAACGTCGGAGTTACTCTGTTCATAAGGGTAGGCCTCTAATTAAGCCTATGATATTAGTAAGCACAACTGGCTATATTTTAGAAATATTCGGGCCTTATTTTGCTGATGGGAAAATAATGATGCCAGTATTCTGAATAGCTTGATACGGCAGAGAGCCCCCTTTTGGAATGGGTAATGCCTGACGACGTATTAGTCGTTGATAGAGGATTTCGAGATTCTATAACAACATTAGAAGAATATGGACTAATACCTGTGATGCCCCAGTTCTTAGAAAGTGGATCTCAACATGACACCGAGAGTGCAAATGAATCTCGATTAGTCACGAAGATAAAATGAGTTGTTGAATCGGTGAACGGTCTGGTAAAACAATGGAAAATGCTTTCTCAAGTCATACCTAACTCTCAAATACCTTTTATTGGAGATTATGTAAGAATCGTTGCAGCCATCTGCAATGCTTACAGACCACCAAGAGTTTCGGCGACATGCCATGATGATGCCATCATTGCTGAAAGAATGCTTGCTTTGAGTAAAAAAGGAAATAATGTACAAAAAATGGTTGATAACAATGGTTGGGCTAAAAAAAGGGTAATTTGGGAGAACATAGAAACAACTTCACTTGTTGATTTTCCACGTTTGACGATTAATGACCTCCAAAGAATAACGATTGGGATGTATCAGCTCAAGCAAGCGGCATTCTATACCAGAGAACATATTGACGAGGAAGAAAATTACATGCTTCAGGTCCATAGAGAACGGGAAGATATTTTAAGGATTCTTATGCAGTCCGGGCACATAACCTCAAAACAATACCAACTTTGGATTCAATATGAAACAAAGAGCTTCGATCCAATTAAAGATTGATACTGCCAGTGCAAAAATGGAGCTAGAGTAGTTGGTTGTTGTGCTCATATAGCGTCTGTTCTCTGGTATTTAGGATATTTCAGACATTTGGATAATTTTCACCAATACAATAGTGATAGCTATCCCGATTTTTAAGTTGACGTGGCTGACTTTGAAGTTTCTGATGAAGAGGATGTAGAATAAGAAGAAGAAGAAGAGGTAGAAGGAGAGTGACAAATGAAATAAAAAGGTTCAACATGCACCTCAGTGAGAGGCAAGGGGACTCACGTTAAACAAGCACCCTGAAAGCAATCATCTACCACGTCCACGTCGTTGTTCCTGGGTAACGCAGAGTGTAGATTATTACACCTGCGGTAACTTTCACATCATACTAGCATAACACCACATCTGGCATGATGTTTATGATTAGTTACGTTGGTCAAGAATCACGATAAAACTGTAAGGACGTAAGAAATGTACTGAAGGTATCAAATCGATTGCATCCTTAAAGGATTACACCCATTTTTCACAATTATCCTCAACGTTTTAATAAAGGAAAAGTGCTGTTCAATGAATTTGGACCGCTTTTTGAACAGCACTTTTAACATCTTAACTTTACAACGATACTGAGTTAAGCTTGAAATGACACTAAATTGGCAGAGAATGGTTAAACAAATTTCAAATTCAGATTCAGAAGCCCCAAAAACTTAGTAATCATTTTTTATAGATTTTTTACCGGCTTTTTTTCAATTAGACCTTCAAATGACATTGAACCTGATGTGATAGAGGTTAACGGACCTCGAATTCGGAATCAGCGGACCCGGAAACCCTAAGATACCCTGGTCAAGTCTGGCGATCAAGCTTTGATTTTTTGTATTTATATACCCCTTACACATGAATAAATACTAAAACCACCCCCTCCACCCTCCTCAAGGGAGAGTAAAAAGGTAAAAAATGATTAACAAGAGTAAAAATATCAAATATTAGTTTGCCAGTGACGAATCTTTTCGAAAATGCTGTTACCAAGTAATTTTCATTATTTTGAGGGATGGTTGGGAGAAACTAGGGGGGTTGGGGATGGTCCGTTTAGGGTGGAATCGACTCAGTTTTTTCAGTAGATACTACAGGAATTTTTTCGAATTTTTTCACCCAAATACAATTTAGAAAACCGGCCTTATCGACCCTCCCCCTTTCTTTGCATTTAGAGTACCAAATTTTTTTTTATATTTATTTATTCTTTGCGCGGGAACATATGTACATATAATCTTATCATGATTTTATCTTATTTTATAACTTTTTTTGAGGCTATTATTGACGCTCAATTGATTCTTCAGCCTTATCAGAACAAATATTTCAGCAATATTAGGACAAGAGAGAACGCAGTTATTTTTTACATAGCATACTTTCCCAGAGAGAGAGAGAGAGAGAGAGAGAGGGTGAGAGAAGGAGGAGAGAGGGGGAGGGAGGGAGGGGGTGAAAGGGAATGAAAGGGGGAGAGAGAGAAAACGCAGTTTTTTCATATTTAAAACGCAACTATTTCCGGTAAAAAATGAATAAAATATCAAAAGATAATACATTCGGTTACAGAACGGTACAAATAAAAGATAATGAAATGGCAAGATTTTATTTAAAGGCCAATCTAAGAAATTGAAAAAACAAATCAATTTCTTTTAAACTTAAGTCACGATAGTTAAACTCGGAATGAGAGTCGCAGTACTTCGTCTTCGATAAAAGATGACAATGTGAATAATAGCGAATTTTGTGCGCAGGAAATGACGCAGAAACTATCCAATAGTAATGATATGCCTAAAGTTCAAAAGAGCAAGTTCTTCCATATTCCGTATTTTGATGTGCATATATCCTGTGAGTTGTGTGATTCTTTTCATAGACGAATATAACAGTGTTATAATGAACAAGCAGTTTATATATATAATTACAAATTTTCTTTCGGTTTACGTCGTAAATACATATACAATTTTATTCATTTATTTTTCCGTCTTACATTACTATATTCTTGTTTCTATTACTTTTTATATTATATTAATTATTATTATGTATTACATTACAATTGTATATGACAACGTTGATTAGTAGGATCTAAAAATATTTAAGTGCAGGTCCACTTATATATCATCCACAGTAGTCCAATAATGGTGATAGTTTTCAATGTCGTAACAAATAAATCCAGTCTAAAATTGCAAAATAAATACATTATAAATATCTTGATTATTTCCATAATATTTATCTTAACAACAAATTGTTTTAATTTTATTGTCTTTATTTTACATGTATCTAAATTCCTTATATATTAATAATCTTTTTTTAATTCCTTTAAAATTCTGTTATTTAAATCATATAGTATTGCACAATCAATGTATGAGTGATTAGAACATAAATTTAAAAATGCGTTTAAAGTTGAATTTTTAATTTTTTTTTCTTAATTTTGAAGAATTGAAGTCATTTTTACTTAATATAATAGGATAATAATCAGTCTTTTAATAATGTCTTGTTCATAGCTAATTTTAAGCCTTACATCCCCGATAACGATAGCAATTTTCTGTTTATAAAATATTTTACATTTACTTTTTGCGATATGTTTTGGCTGCATCTAATCGATTCATATTTTCATGAAGTAGATATAGTTTAACTCCAATTATAGCATTACTTCATTTTATAAAATAAATATCTAATGATTTAACATTATCTTTAGTATACATATTACTTAAAAAATCAAATGAATAAAAACTTAAAATAATCCTTAATATCAACATTTAAAATATCCAATGAAAATATTTCTTTTTCCTTGGGTGGAACTGAAGACAATAATTTCAGACCATTCTTATGATCAAATTTCCATTCATGATGTCCAAAATGTTTTAGAGCGTAGTTGGCTACGTATATTTTTCTTTGCAATTTTATTAGCCTACATATTATACATTTACACAAATGCTTTATTAATATTTATTATACATTTATGTCAGCAATACTATTAAATTCGGAAATATAGCAAGTCTAATAAAAAAGCTGCAAAAAGATAGATCTTATTTTATAGAGATGTATATGTGATTGCATTAAAAACGTTTTTTCAATAAGCTTTTTGTCTTGTAAAGGGAATATGCGTAAATTAATATTTTGGATTTATTTATGATAAAGGAAAACATTTGCATTAAAAATAAAATATTTTATTAGTACTTAGTAGTTCTTTTTCTCTCTAATATCTCTTCGTGTTTTTCTCTTTCTTTTTCTGATCTTTCCCCAATTCTAATAATAACAATAATCTTAAATTCTAATAATACCAGTATCTAATGAAATATGAATAATCTGTGTGTTCTAAGACAATAACATAATTAGTTAGTTTGTTTGTTTACTTACATAAGTTGATATTTCGTAAGTTTTAAAATTAAATCTATTAATATAGCAAGAGATGCAATAATATTGTCAATATATAATATGTGATGGAACTATCAGTAAGTATTACATTAGGTGTCTAAAGAATTTTTTCTAAGGGTATCTCCTTTAAGTTGATAACCCATTTTGTTAATTTCTTGCATTGACAATTTTTTTTTATCAAAAGTAGTACAATTTAAGATAAAAGGTTGACCAGTTGTGAAGCTAATAAATAAAGAAACAAATTAATCAAATTATTATTTATATAAGATATAAAAATTGCATTAAGCTTCAACAATATTTTTGAAAAACTTACAATGTTTTAACTCAAAGTTAATAAGATTTGGTGAACCAAGCATTAAAAATTTAAACAAAAGTGATTATTTTAAAATCGTCAATTTAATTATATACGCAATGAATTATAGTTAAGTTCATTCAGAAATTAGCCTTTTAATTTTAAACTTTTTAATGAGACAAAAGATTAACGAGAAATTAAGTAAAATATGTCCTCTAAAATGTTGATATATTTTAATTGAAGAAAGAAAGCTTTCTTTTTCATAATTGTAGCTTAGTCCAATTAAATATGCATATCCAATTAGATATGCATTGATATTTTTAATGATAATCGTACGTGTTCATTCCAAGCCTCCAAGTTGTGATTATTATACTTTTGATGACAATGTCTACTGGTATTGCATCTGGACAAATGTGTTTAGAAGCATTGAATACTCATATATAGTACTCCTTTCCCGCCACCAACGAATAATCCAATCATACCATGAAAGTTATCTATCCATCCTAGAAATGGATCGTTCAATAAAGGTGTCACTAGAAAATAAATCACATTTTTTAGATAATTATTGCTTATGTTAGTGATAACAAGGTATTTTTTATTTATATATTTTTAAAGGGAAATGAATATTAATATATATATATATATATATACACATATATACATATATATATATACATATATATTATATATATACATATATATGTATACATTATTAATACATACACACATATATATATATATATATATAATTAATACACACACACACATATATATAATTTATTTTCTCGACGGTTTTGATATAAGTATAAAGAGAAAAATAAGAATTTATTTCGAATATTTTAAGGGAAAAGAGAAAGTAACACACCTATAGAAAGTCTTATAATCGCACAAGGTAATGATAAAGAATATTCCGCTATTATAACTTCAGCTAAATTCTTTGAGTATATATATGTGTTGAAAAAATTATTCAAACATCTGTATATAATATTTTAAAAATTATATGAAAAATTATAGTTTTTATATAATAGTTTTTATTATTATTTTTTTTATTAATAGTTCCATTTTAACTTTGCTATCAAAATATCTCATAAAGTCTAAAAGATACGAAAAAATGTTTCCAACAAAAATTAAGTAGGATTTCAAGGAAGACATCTGATGTTGACTTTGACATTGACCTAGAGGTCGAATTTAGTTATTTGAAGATAAACTTAATTTTTTGAAATACAACCTCCTATTTTTTTTTTACATATTCTTGTAGCTCATCTCAAAAACTTTTCAAAACACTATAATTAAGTTAATTTTCATTAAGTATTTTCCGAGTTATGAGGCTTGAAATCATTTCTTATTTTTACATAAATCGTAAAATATCTTGTAAAAATTTATTCTATCTTACTTTAATACTTTTATGTACAAAATAACGAAAAGAATTAATTGGTGTAAAGAAAACACATAGTTGTTTCGAAGAAAAAAAATGTAATTGTAAAATATGTAATTATAAAATATGTAATTGTAAAATGTAATTGAAAAAAATGTTAATTTTAACTTATTTTGTAAATAAAAGTATTAAAGTAAGATAATCGAAAAATTAATATTTTACTAGATATTTTAAAAGATATTTTATGTAAAATTAAGAAATAATTTCAAGTCTCATAACTCGAAAAGTACTTAATGAAAACTAACTTAATTATATAGTGTTATATATAGTGTTTTGAAAAAGCTCTTGAGATGAGCTACAAGAATATGTAATAAAAAATAGGAGATATTTCAAAAAATTAATTAAGTTAATCTTAAAATGACTACTAAATTCGACTTCTAGGTCAATGTCAAAGTCAACATCAGATGTGTCCCCCTTGAAATCTTACAATTTTTTTTTGGGAAACATTTCTTCTTCAGTATTTTTTAGATTTTACGAGATATTTCGATGGCATAGTTAAAATGAAACATCCTGTATAATAATTTTTTTATTAATAATATATAATAGTTTTTTTTTAATTATATAATAGTTCCCGAAAATGTTTGTAATGATAGCATGTGAGTGAAAAGGATGGTATTATATTTCTTTAATTACATATCCTGCATAAAATTGACAAACACGTATAACATATTTGATTTTATTTTATCATACTTATTTAGTTGTAAAAATATTTATAATATGTTCATCTGATGACTCGGCCATTTTGATCATATTCCGCCAATCAGCTATAGGTAGATGAATTTCTCTTCTGAAATAAATTCTCATAAAAAATTGAAATTAAGATAAATATAAATACAAAAT
The DNA here is from genome assembly GCA_030586385.1 of Camponotus fellah. Classification (NCBI taxonomy): domain Eukaryota; kingdom Metazoa; phylum Arthropoda; class Insecta; order Hymenoptera; family Formicidae; genus Camponotus; species Camponotus fellah. The sequence goes on along the minus strand of JAPIVC010000526.1, from coordinate 21,939 downwards.
AAATATATATATATATATATATATATATATACATATGTCTATACAAGGTGGTCCTGAAATAGTTGGTTAAAATCAGCAATCGGATTAAACTCATCATAAGAATAAAAAGTTTCCCTAAAGATTATTCCAAAATCGCATCCCGCAGGAGTTATGACTTATTTAATTATTAATAACTGATTCAGAAAAAGGGAAGACCATGAAAAGGGAAAAACTATTTTTATTTTACAAAAGTTGTTGAAATTGTCTACCGTTAACTAAAACACACACTTCTAACCGTCTAACTATTGACTGTCTAACACGCTCAAAATATGGATCAATTAAATAACCGTTAATGTGACTATACACCAAACTATTACATACCAACGATGTTGAGTATCTATTTGCCTATACCAAAAAGAATTTACATCTGACAATAATGACAATGTCAATGTATGTGTGTTCTCCGGTATTTTTAAATGTCGATTCATCAGAGAATAGAACGTATTTGAAAAAATCTGCATCATGCGCAATCATCTGTTCCATTAATAAAACAGTACACGCTGTCGCATATCATTTGGAGTTAAAAAATGTTAGTGTGACGATTTTTTCTTCAAAATTCTTACAACCGTTCTCTGAGGTATACTTGTTTGTCTTGCTATTTCACGAGTACTAATATGAGGATTAATGTGGACAGCCGCTAAGACAGTCAGAACACGCACATCATCAACATTATAATCACGTTGATAATCACGAAGCACAATGACGGATCAACTGACAGTTAAGCCTAATTTTAAAAGTTTCCAAATAACGGTATCATTCAGATATCGTCTGTTTGGATACCGATTTTAGTAAAGTCTCGCAGCTTCACGATAATTGCCAAAAGAATTCTTTCAAAACTAATAAAATATCGACAATTTCTGAAGGAGTATAATCAACCATGTCTAATATTATATAAACAATTTAAGAGTAGTTTGGAAACAAAAGTTTAGGAATATTGCGATGTATTGAGCACGATATCAATTTTCAAAAAGGAAGTCAGTTTTTAAAAAGTGAAATTAGACCATTTATCGCCTTCTAAAATTAAAAATATAGTACGTTGAGATACCAACGTTGAAAAACGTCTTGTTAGTGCTGGAATCAATTCAGCATCGACTTTTTTTTTAAATGTATATATGATCATAAGTTGGCATAAAATAACATAACACGTAATTTTAGAGGGAACTCACTTAAACTCAATTTGGATCGGAAATGTCTCGGTTTTTATTTTTTCACAATTCGAATCTGTAATAAAAAGTACCATGTTCTCCTAAAAAATTCAACTTCCGATCCAAATGGTATTTCTAGTCGGAATTAAAAGTTGAAAATATTACCATTTGTTAGAGCATACCCGATTTATTTAAAAATTGTTCGCGATTTTTGATAAAAGTCATTTATTTTCATTTTGAAGGGTGTACGGGTAGTCTCGGACCCTATATATATATATATATATATATATATATATATATATATATATCGTCGATTATTTTATTCATTTGTTAATTATTTAATTGTAACTTTTTCCACATATAATTTCAATATTTTTTTAATAACAATAGATTTTTTATTTTTTTATTTTAGTAAATTTTATTAAATTAAATAATTTATTGATAGATATTATGACACATCATTTTGTAATAATACATATTTAACCTATATAAATACCTATATAAATTTTAAATGTCTTATAAATATACTATATGAAATAATATACGCAATAGAAAATAGTATAAATAAAAATATAAATATAGCATTAGTCTGTTAAATTCTTCATTTTTTAAGCTAAAATGCAGATATCTCTTGTTGATTTTGTATTAGTAAGTATGGCGTATTTTAAGCTGTCATTAAATTTTATATTCGCCGCTGAATGGATTATTATAGTCACTCTTTCTGTTAACATTTACCTATCGACAGCTGATAAACCTAAGTTTTCTTCAGTGACATCACTGGAAATCGGAATTAATCGGAATTTTTTGAAATTTGTGGGTTGCTCTTTTCGCACTTCATCGTATAACTGAAAGAGAATATATTACATGACGTATTTATTATAATAATTGTGCCATGATTCTTAAGAAATCTTCAATAATGTTGCATAAAAATAGTAAAATATTTTGATTATTTTGTAATATCTTATTTTGAATGTTTTTTATCGTATACTTTTATTAAATTTTAAAATTAATTTTCTAAAATAAAAAGTGTTTTATATAATAAAATTTATAAGAAAAATTTTATCACTTAAATATTGTAAAAGTTCTTAAAAAATATTTTATGTTGCACAAAAAAGAATCTACTCATGTAATAACAATAATTAACTTATTAGTAAGTTTAATATTTTTCTTTAATGTTTAATCCTTTTTTCGAACGCATTAATATGAATATCTCACGAACATCTGGGCAAGATCTGGGCTTCGCAATATCTTCTCGATGTACGCTTTACCCAGAAATCCTGTCTGTTAAAAATATACTTTGTCCAACATAAAATGTCGCAATTGAGTTGGCTGGATCAATTATATTCTCATCCATTGTTAAGTAAAAAAATAAAACCAATATAAATTATAATAACGACAATACGAGCCAAAAATATATGCAAGCATTCCAAAATGGAATCGTCTGTTTTATATCAATACCGTTATTAATAGAGATATGATCGGATAGAAGTGATAAATTGAGATTAGTCATCAAGGACATACGCTATTTAATGAAAACATAACCGTTATGCTATATAATCATTTACATAAGCTGACATGTATTAATAAAACGGAAATTCTATAAGTTAAAGTTGAAACTTACACAATGCAGAGGTATATACATAAATATTATAATGATATAAAATGACTTTGCAATTTATTCTATAAATGTAATATGTATAATTCTACAAAAAAATTAGATATAATCAATTGTATATTTAAACAATTTCGTTATAAATAAAAATAAATATATCAATTCAAATTAAATTGAAATAAAATAAATTAAATTGAATAAAATATTTATACAGAGTATAACTAAAAAAGTGCCCACGAAGCAAATAGTGTTTCGTTGCTCCTGATTAAAAATCGAATCGAAAAGTTCTAAATTATTTTTTTTATAATGCTTAATAAAGCGGTAATTATTGAGTAAAGTTGCGCCAATAACCACCGATCTTTAGCCTCCTTGACAAAATTTTCTTTAAGGAAACGCTTTTGACGAAAGAAATATGATTTTTAATGCAAAAGCTTTTCGCATTATTATGAATAAGAATATTACACGGTAACAGCATGACATAGCGCTATAGCCGGATGTCAGTGAGCGCTCATGCATACTAGTCGCGCAGCTCACTGACGTGCGGCTAAAAGTCGATACTTATTGGCGCACTTTTATTCAATCATTACTCAATCGTTTTATTAAGCATTATAAAAAAAGATGAAAAAGATTAAGAATTTTCGACTCCATTTTTGGGCGTTTTTTTAATTAGACCCTATATATGACTGAAAAGTGTAAAAATAGTAATGAAAATAGTAATTAATAGTAAATAACTTAATAGTAAATAATTTAAGATATTTATGTAAAGCGACTTTAAAGAACTTTTTTGATTTCTTATGTTGCTGTTATATATATATATATATATATATATATTATATATGTTATAATTAATATAATATTTCATACACAAGATACCTATATATGCATATATGTTGCATGCAATATAAATAACATAGTGGGCTCACTTTAAACTCGATAGCATCTTTCAAACATCTTATCTACTCGCGATGAGCGTTGGTGAGTGATCCTGCGAGCCCGTAAACTCGATTCACGTATTCGGGGGCCAAGACCCAAGAAAATCTTTGGCGGTTTCCCCTTCGAGGATCTTTTCGAGAGGACTGACTCAAGTGCGGGCGAGTCCGTCCTAGCGTACGCACATAAAAATTTATATATTGCGATATAGGAGACCGAGCTCTATTTTTGTTGCTTTTCGAAACTCGATAATAGATCTACGAAGTAATCACGTGAAGAGTTTCTTCACGTGATGACTTATATTGTCTATATTAACGAGACCGAGACCTCATGTATCAAGAATCCTATCTTAAAAAGTGCATGTTAAATCGATTCTCGAAGCGTTGAAGCCTCTTTATAGTGATACTGATTGGTTGACGCGCGTTTCGAGGTTGGAGTGTAAGCAATGCCCAGGTAGCAAGATGACATCATAATGACGTCTATTTTTGGTCCATGACGTCGGCGACTAACGATGGATGTTTAAAAGACGTCATTTTTAAATCATTCAAAGACGTCATTTTAAAGACGTTCTAAAGACGTCTATATAAAGTCTTATAACAATTGTTTTTATTTTTCTCCTGAATAACAAAAGTAGTTATTTTGATATCAAATCGCATCAAAATAACTACTTTTGTTATCTGGGTTAATATTATATATAATTATATAGATTATAATTATTATAGATTAATAATAAAATAAAAATTACAAAATTAATTTTAATATATTTGTCACACAATTTTATGATTAAAACAACGAAAATTAGTACTAACAATGTATGTAAATACACGTTATGTACGTTAGAGATTTTTATTAGTAGCAATCGAAACGCAATCATATTATAACAGTAAATGCATACAATACATATAATATATTCGCGCATGCGTGTAAAAGTGCTGCGTTGCTGCGTTCATTTGTTAACTGCACGTAACCAGTAACACACGTAACGATATCCATTCCTGGACCGCAGCTTTATATGTGATTATGGTGTGAACACATTATTGTACGTGCATCGTAATTTTTACTCGACAGTTAATTTACAAGTAAGTAATTTATGTTACTTTTTATTGTAAAAATGCATATATATAAGTATTACTCAAGCTATTGATATTTTGTATCTTAACCTATATTTATTAATTTCATCTTCTTAAAAAGAAAAATGAAGAAAAATTAGATTAGGTTAAATTAAAGATAGCAATAATGTAATTATATCTGCATGCATTTTCTAAGTTTTTTTATAAAAAAATTATTCTTGTAGGATTACATGATACTTTTTATATTAATCAATACGAATGGTTTGATATCACTATGTCTTATGTATTAATTGAATTTGATGATGGAGGTGGTGTTGCAGTGGTAAGAAAGACTTGGATAACTCCTCGAAAAGAAGTTTTTGGCCACCTATGAAAGATCCAAAAACATTTAATAAAGTATTAGAAAATACATTATATCCAGATACTGAAAAGTGGAAACTTTATTCAATAGTGAGATGTTTATATGAAACTGGTAAGCATAAAAGATTTTACTAATTATTTATAGAAATAAAAAAATATTGTGATAATGTTTTATATAAGTTAATTTACTTATGTAAACTAAGGGCCATTCCAGAATACGTTGCAAATATCGAACTAGCTAATTGGATCACAATGCTTTGGCAACTGGCAAATATTAACTTGTGGGATTAAAAATTATGTATTTATGTATTTTACTAAAATTTATCATTTTCTATTTCCATTCTATGTTGTGAAAAGCAAATTTAGTAGTAATTATAATCATTTCCATTATAAGTTCATTATAAGTTTATTTATTTTGAAATATAGATATTTGATTAATGGAATTATTTTAGATGATTTACAAAAGGCTCAACAAAAATGTAAATTGTCAGAAGTTACATCTGATTTGCAAACGGATAATCAAGAGGTTGATATTTCTAAAAGAAAAATAACAGTGCCTCGTCGATTTATATCAAGTAATGAGGAAGAAAATGATAATATCTATATTCGGCCTCCAAAATTAAAAAGGAAATTTTTTAATACAAATAAAAATACTCGAAAAAATATTTTGATTTCTGAACAAAGTAAGTCATCATAATTTTAGCAGTAATATATATAATTTTATTATTTATAATTTTAATATAATAATATTAACATTTTATTTTTTCATTATTATAAAGAAAATTTTTATTAAATAATGCTGAAATTTTTTACTATTTATACTTATCTACATAATTTTGAATGCATTCTTTATACATATTAAAAATAATAAATTTAATATTACTATGCTAATAACATTTATGTATATATAACTTTATAAACATTTGTCTAACATTATAAAATTTTTTTCTGGAAGATTCATCTGATATAGATTCGCCGAAAACCCCAGATTCTGTTCCCGATACAGATTCTGCTGAAGTAATAGAACAAACTGCACGTAATATTTCAAAACTTAACTCGTATAATACAATTACATCAAGATCCGTTCCGGACTATGTAGATAAAAATAGTAAATTTCATACGTACAAAACACCACATACCACACCTACAGATGATAGTTTAACAGAATCAATAGGTATGATATTTTTATATTTTTTATATTTTATATTTTATATTTTTATATTTTTTATATTTATATAGTTTGTTTGTTTAAGGTCTTTTTTACATTTAGTAATATTACAAATAAGTTTGAAATATTCTAATATTAACAAAATCTAAACAAAGAACGAAATAAATGCTTTTTTATTTTATTTCTTTGGATTTAATCATAAATTATTTCAATAAACTTAGAAATATAATTTTTTATTACTTATTAATAGAAGAAGCGAGAGAAAGATGTATAAAGATAAGAAAAAAATTTTAAAAATTAATATTTTTTTAAAAGTTAAGACAATACAATAATATAAATTTTTCTTAAAATGATTTTTTCAGTTTTCCAAGAGAAGGTTATTCATCTTTTAACTCATATACAAACACAAAATTCACAGATATTAACCCTTTTGCGGAATTAAATATGCTTATGTATTTTATCATAAATATTTTTTTTTTCTTTATAAATATTATTATTTTTTTTTAATATTGATATTGTGTAAGATATTTATCTAATATAAATAGTCATCAAACCGCAGTTGAATTCGCTTATAATAATTTTTGTTAAACATTTGCGTACATTATAATTACGTAACGTAATATATGTGATGTTAATATGATACAATTAAAAAGAAAAAATTTGTTAATTATTTTGTCAAAAGTAATAGAATTATTTACTAAAATAAATGATTTTATTTATCTTTTGTATAAATCTTTTTTATTAAAATGAGTTATCTGTAAAAAACGAAATGTTCTTTTATTAAAAAATATAAAACCTTTATAATGATTAAATAATACAATAAGTACATGCTTTATTTGCAGGAAAAATGTCTTAATAATCTATATAATATCAGTTTTTTGAACATCTTTTTGATAGTTATAATATGATCAATGCATGAAATAATTATCATATAAAACATATTAAGAATAAAAATATCCTTCTAACATATTTTATGATAACTATTCATATAGTGATCATGTTATCTATCAAACTATCAAGAAGATGTCTAAAATGTATATTGTTAAAAAATATCAAATGGCGTTTTTGAATGTTTGATCGATCCAGAGTAGTTTACTAGATGTCATTGATCAATCACAACCATTCTTCTGAATAATATATGGTTACATTCTTCAGAAGAATGGCTATGATTGATCAATGAGATCTAATAAACTATCCCGGATCGATCAAACCTAACCGTTTTAAAACGCCAAAAATTTTATTAATTAAGTCATATATTGGTCCTATTTTTGCCGTCAATAGGACGTCAGAAAATGACGTTCCATGGATGTGACATATCGACGTCATTTTCGGGTCTTATGAGACCTAATTTAGGACGTCTAATTGGTTTTGTGACCAAAATTAACCGTCATTATGACGTCATCTTGCTACTTGGGTGGTGTAGTATCGACTTCGCTACGACTGTGTATTGTGAGGTTATATTTACCACGTGTGTACATTTAGTATATAATAAGTGTCAAGAGTGATATCTATTTATTAGAAATTGATATAAATAAATGAGAAGAAGAAGGAAAGTTAAATAGAGAAGGTATGTATAAATTATGTATAAAAAATAAATATATGTATAATATAATATTTATTTATAAAAATAAATATTTTTAATTAAAATTTAGTTAAAATCCTAGATAGTAATATTCTTTGACGATTTTATTTTATATATAAAAGAATATGTTCTTACGTCAACTATATATGAGGCTAAGTGGGTTGCGTGCACTTTTTGTTTGAATAATAAATTGTGTCAGAAGATAAGAAGTTTCTATATTATATATTCCCGATTCAGCGACTTCGCCCCGTTATTTTTCTCGTCTATGTCTCTCCAGGGGGGTAAAGAAGGTTTTATAGAATTCTCAAAAATGAGAATCTATATCTTGGTAAATGCACCAAGTAAAATATATGCATATGCCTCGTTCTCGTTTAAATTTTCGCGTATAATTGAAGAATTTTTAGGCATTACCATCCGTTATCGGCTCTTAATCGCTAGTTTTCTTGTCGTGTTGTTTTAATACATATAGAGCCTAATTCCTTTCAATTTATTCTATATTATAGTTATGACAATGCATATAGGAAATTAAAAGTTTATCAATAATTTCTTAGAAGAAATCAAAATTTAAATGTACAATTTATACAATAAATGTACTTTGTACAATTTATTTTCATTTCTTGTAAAAAATTATTTTAATGTTAATTATTTATATTAGTGTTACTGAGATGTTACAGTACAATTTAGAACATACATGTAAAAGAACATTTCTTTTTATTAATCTAATCTAGAAATCTTATTCAGAATATTTTCTAAACTTATTCAGAATATTTAGAACATAGTTTCATTTTTGATATTCTATGCAGATTTATAGTATAAATATAATTCATAATATTTATATATTTCTAGCTTAGATTAACAAAAGAAATGTTCTTTACATGTATGTTCTAATACTGTAACATTCCAGTCACACTAATATAAATAACTTTAAAATAATTTTTTACAAAAGATGAAAATAAATTGTACAAAGTATATTTCTTGTATACAATTAAATTTTGATTTCTTCTAAGAAATTATTGATAAACTTTTTATTTCCAATATGCATTGTCATAACTGTAATATAGAAACTGTTATCTTTTGACACAATTTATATTCGAACGAAAAGTGTACGCAACCAACTTAGCCTCATATACAGTTGATGTAAGAACACATATTCTTTTATATACTTTTTACTTTATTAGAATATTCACTAAAGAATATTGCAGACAATACAAATCTATTCTATAAATATCCTTCAGTGAATATTTTAATGAATCAAAAAATATATAAAAGATTATGTGTTGTTACGTCAACTATATGTGAGGCTAAGTTGGTTGCGTGCACTTTTTGTTCGAATATAAATTGTGTCAAAAGATAACAGTTTCTATGTTATAGTTATGACAATGCATATTGGAAATTAAAAATTCATCAATAATTTCTTAGAAAAAATCAAAATTTAATTGTATATTAGAAATATATAATACTTTGTACAATTTATTTTCATCTCTTGTAAAAAATTATTTTAAAGTTAATTATTTATATTAGTGTGACTGGGATGTTACAGTACAATTTAGAACATACATGTAAAATAACATTTCTTTTTGTTAATCTAATTTAGAAATATATAAATATTATAAATTATATTTATAATATAAATCTGCATAGAATATAAAAAATGAAACTATGTTCTAAATATTCTGAATAAGTTTAGAAAATATTCTGAATAAGATTTCTAGATTAAATTAACAAAAAGAAATGTTCTTTTACATGTGTGTTCTAAATTGTACTTCTAAATTGTAACATCCCAGTCACACTAATATGAATAATTAACTTTAAAATAATTTTTTACAAGAAATGAAAATAAATTGTACAAAGTCCATTTCTTGTATACAATTAAATTTTGATTTCTTCGAAGACATTATTGATAAACTTTTAATTTCCAATATGCATTGTCATAACTATAATATAGAAACTTATCTTCTGACACAATTTATATTCAACAAAAGTTCACGCAATCAACTTAGCCTCATATATATAATTGATGTAAGAACACATATTCTTTTATATTTTTTACTTTATTGGAATATTCATTAAAGAATGTCATAGACAATACAAATCTATTCTATAAATATCCTTCATTAAAAATAGTTTATAAACTACGTTTTTTCACTTCATTAAAATATTCACTGAAGGATTTTGAATATAGTTTCATTTTTTGTATTCTATACAGATTTATAAACTTTTTTTCATTTTATTAAAATATTCACGGAAGGATATTTATAGAATAGATTTGTATTGTCTGTGATATTCTTTAGTGAATATTCTATTAAAGTAAAAAAAAAGTATAATAAAGTAAAAAAAATATTTCATGAATCTACATAGAATGTCGAAATAAAACCATTCTAAATATTTTGAATAAATTAATAATTGTATAAATTATGTATCTTGTGTACAATTTATTTTAATTTTTAACAAATTATTGATAGATTTTTTTATTAATTTTCAGTGTGTATTATCATTGCTGTTACTATAGATAGTTACTATAAAACTATCTTCCTGCAATGTATTTAAGGGATAATACTACTCTAGCGCCCGAAAAAACAGCTTAATTTTGACAATTTTTTATGAGAATATAGTGAATAGAATATAAAATCTATTTAAAGGTTCTTATTGTACATACTTTGGAATGTATTCACAAATTTTTATTCAATTTTTTTTTACAAAATGGCGGTGCCAAAATTCAGCAAAGAAAGCCTCTTCTCACGGATAGTGTTCCATGACCGAAAACATACTTTAACAGATCTTCATTAATTTACTTGAAATTTTAATTGTAGCTTCAAAATTACATTATCTAAAGAAGTACGTACGGATTTTAAATTTCATTGTAAACTTTTTTCGTTATAAACAATTTTTCTTGTAATTTTTCATGTAATTTTTTATCGAAAAATGAAACTTTTTGTTCAAACATGCATTATTTTTACAAAAAACGGTATTTTTTAATTAGCGTACGTATTTCCTGAATTAATTTTATATAAAATTTAAAAATTTTTGGTCTTTCGTTCTAAGTCGAAAATTGTAAGAGAAATCTTTCCGGCCACGGAACACTATCTGTGAGAAGAGGTCCTTTGCTAAATTCTGATACCGCCATTTTGTAAAAAAAAATTGAAAAAAAATTGTGAATACATTTCAAAGTATGTACAATAAGAACCTTTAAACAGATTTTGTTCCATTCACTATCTTCTTATAAAAAATTGTCAAAATTAGGCTGTTATTTTGGGCTAGAGTGGCATAGTTTCTCGTCCGGGCTGTCGGCACAGTCTTATATATCGGACGCCCCACTCGACTCTATCCCCACTCTAGTGGACAAAACTATAGTTTATGCTAACAGCTATAGTACGCTTACATCTGCTATATACAATAGCGCAGACTATATATAAATTGCTGCACTTTTTGCACTTCTGTGCACCTTTCGGGTTGCCGCGAAGTGCGGTATCCGCTACACTTTCGTGTACCGCAGTATACTTATGTCCTGTCTTGCACTTTCGTGCACTTTTGCATACTCGCGCAACTTCGCCATCATCTGCACTTTTGTGCACTTTGGCTCGCGCATAGAGTCTATTTCCACTGCGCTTCTCGGGTGCAATCTCGCACGCAAAGATTGTTATCTGCACTTTCAGTGTGCATCGTCGCACGCTCGCATGATGTCTGTTTTTTGCACTTTCTATATGCACTTTCGCACGTTCGCACAATGTTTATGTTTTTTGCACTTTCTATGTGTACTTTCGCACGCTCGCACGCACTTCACTCTTATTCGCGCCAGGATGGTCCCGGCACCGGCTCGCTTTCCGCGCCGGCCCGTTTGAGACGGACGACGGGTATCTTTTTTCCGCTGGATCCGGTCCGGAATTCCACTGAGTCCGTGATTATCCACACTGGAGTGACATTTCCGGACGAGCCGCTCGAGGGCGACCGGATGGATCTGCCCGGTGTTGGTGGCTTCATTACCCCCTCCAAGGGGCTTTGCCGCGACTTGTCGCGACGAAGTGCCTTCTTCTTCACGATCCCGTCCTCCTCGGCGGATTCCGACGATATTCTCCTTTTCTTCAAGGCGTCGGATTTTGTCGGATGCTCATCCTTGTCGGTGGATTGTGACATCGTTCTTCCTTTTCTCGCGGCGTCAGGTTTTTTCGGACTGTCCTTCTCCTTGATTACCTCTATTTTCGTGACCTCTATTTTCGTGAGATGCAGTGCTGATAATATGATATTTTGTTAGTGCAAGATCATTAGTTGTTTAATGTTCAGTATAGTAATCTGTAAACAATAAGTGAGTTAGCATATTGTCTCATGATATAAGAAAGGAAATAATATCGTAATGACTATTATTATAATTCAATTTAATGTGATATTCTTTAATATATTAAGAAAATAATAATCTAATAATGATTAAACAAACAGACTATGAATAACTATAATCAATAATAATTGAGTTACACATTCGGCTTGTTCTGAAGTGGGAAATTGGGAGGGCATGTAGTGTTATATTGCTGACTATAATTGTGAATCGACTATAAACTTCGTGGGATATAACAATATTAAACACGGATAACCAGTTGTCGTACAAGATGATTTCTTGAATTATAATCAAATACATTACAGATAATTAAACTGTGTAGTGTAGATTATAGAATTAAGTTCTTGAGAAATAATTGTTTTGAACATGGTTACATTATGAGTAAGTTGAACTTATAAAAACGAACGCGGTTGACAAATAGTTTGGAATCGACTTGATGAATAATTAAGTTAACTAGTGCGGATTATAAGTTTTTTCTTTTTTTTTTATAAAAATCTTAGCTATGTTATGAATAATCCATATTAAACAATTAGCTAGTTTACTAATAGTAATAACAATAATATATAACTATTTTCCTTTCAAATGTAAGGTAGTTTGAATTGCCGCAGTATGCTTCTGAGTGGATGTCGATGAGCTTAGTCTCTCCGTCCTCAGATACAGTGCTGATTGCACATTGTCTTATTAATACAAAATTATTGATTGTTTCCTGCTCAGTACAGTAATCTGTAAGCAATAAGTGAGTTAGCATATTGTTTCATAATGTAGGAAATCCTGTAAGTTTCTAATATTATAATACAATTTAATTTAATATTCTTTAATATGGTAGCATAGGATAATTAAATTTATTAATCATAAAATAAAATAAAATAAGCAGACTATGAATAATTATAATATTATTAATAACTGATTTACTGCTGCAATTCCATGAGTAGACGTTGAGAGGAGTCTCTCCGTCTACAGGGGTTGAGGCGATAGTAATATTGCTTGAAGCATCTTGTCCTTGAATGTGCTCTATACCCTTGTCTTGACTGCTTCGAGCTGTACAAAAAGTCATAGCAGTATTATTATGTGAAATATATCTTGATATTTTTCATGAACATATATTAAATGAATAATTAATATATACACATAATATAAGATGATAATATGTGATGATTTAAAATAATATAAAATAATTAAAATTAACTGTTATATAACACTGTGCTAAACAAATAATTAACTTATAATGTTCGACATATAGACGTATTAATTTAAACTCTGATAAACTCTTTAAACCTTAAAATCTGATAAAATATTGCTGCTGCAGATTTCTGGGTTGATGTCGATGAGAGATATCTCTCCTCGAGGTCTGTGGCAACAGTTGGGAATGTTTGCTTTTTTGCGTTGGCACTCTAAATCTACGTTGACACATGATGTCTGTATGATTTGTCCTGAAGTAAGAAAATAAGAAAGCATATAGTGTTATATTATTGACTATAATCGCTAACTGGCTATTATATATTCTTAGGATATAAGCTAAATAATACTGTCGAAGAATTTAGTCTTCGCCCATGAGTTGAACTTATAAATGAACGTGGTTAACAAATAGTTTGAAATTGATTTAATTAATAATTAAGTAACTAGTGCGGATTATAAGTGTTTCTCGTAAAACCTTAGTTACGTTATGATTAATCTATAATAATCAACTAGCTAGCTTATTACTAATGATAATATATAATTATTTTCCTTCTAATTGCAACGTAGTCTAATTGCTGTCGTATGCTTCTGAGCAGATGTTGATGAGTTTAGTCTCTCCTCAGATCCAGTGCCTATAGCGTTATTCTATCAGGATTAAATTATTGATTGCTCGCTGCTCAGAATAGTAATCTGTAAATAATAAGCGAGTTAGTATATTATGTAATGAAGGAAATAATCATGTAGTGTCTATTATTATTAAACAATTTAATTTGATATTCCTTAATATATTAAGCATAGGATAAAAGTAAATAAGAAATCTATTTAGATGAATGTAAGTTGATCTTACTGAAATATCTAAAATACGACATAATTAGATGTAAGATATTACAGAAATTGATTTAAAGTTAAATTCTAAATTGCATTCTAAATTGTATTCTAATTCATAGACTAATAATAATCACTAGATATAACAAAATAATTATGTAATAACAGCATATGTCAAGAGTCAAGTAATTGGCAAAATATCTTGTATAACCTATAAATATCGTATGAATAATGCTGCCATAAATAGTTGAACTATGCTAATGGTAGAATAATGTTAACTAATAATTTACGATACAAATATTAATATTAACTTACAATTTATATATTATTTATAAGAGTAACGCAGCATTTAATGTAGGCTCTAAATAGATTTACTTCCAGAGTTTATTAATGGTACAGATACCGAATTGACTGTATGGAGTTATCTACATACTCGTTGGCTATAAATGCAGATTCTCACTGTACCTGAAAATATAAACATCGTTTAGAAAATACATATTTAAGTATTATTAATTTTGGCGTGCAAACATTATATATACTGCAATGATCGTAGCCTTTCTTGCGACATGTGAGTTATAATATAGTTGTTAAGTGCAAGCTCACTTAAGATAATTGTTGTTATATAAATAATAACTCTTATAAAATAATATAATTGATTATAATACACTGATTGGACTTGCTTTTATGCATAATACTTTGATAACTGATTATTTGCTGTTATATTACTTACATATGTATGGTTATGTTTTTGTTAAGATGAGGGCTTTGTTAATAATAATTATCATCTCTGAGACAATGCATGACCGAAAATCGGAACGCTTGGGGGTCCTGGTATAAGATGAAGAAGTCGTCCTCTTTTTCCATAATGTACGTAATAATAATATATCGATAAAATAAATATGAACAATAACGATATATTTATAAACATCATTCTTTAACATTGATATTCTTAACTATCAAATTAAGCTTATTCTGTTTAGTGTTTTTTTGATTCTTCACATGTATCACAAAATAAATGATAGTAATTCTTCTACAAAATTGATAATTATCTTGTTATTCTAAATGTTAATCCTAAATAGGAAGAGAGAGAAAATAATAAAAAGATCACTGAAATGCGTTAATCGTATATTCTTTAAAGTCAATTTTTATTTATGATTTACTTTAAAAATTCATGAAAAAATATGATAAACTTGGTAAATGGAAAAAAATATTAGTTATGTTAATAAAAAATATATGAATCCAATATAAATATTTTTAACTTTTCGACCATTACTTGCAATTGCTTTTTATTGTAAAAGATAAAATTTCGTGAGAATTTATTGTAAAATCATTAATAGTATCATAAATAGAATTAGTATTACTCTTATATCAATTTTTATATCAAGTCTTGTCGCAAATATTTAACATAAAAATTGTTTTTAGTATTATCACTTTAATTATAATTTTATTTAGTCTATAACCGTATAAATGTATAAAATTCTTGAGCGATTACATCACAATGTCCACTTAAAATTCATTTCTGTGCAAATCTTTGTTCAAAAGTATCTTAGATCTATAAATATACTTTTATAGTTTTATAAACAGAGTTTTTTTGTAATAAATCAAAACTATTTAATTAAGTATTCGCAAATTGTATCAATAAACAAAGAAATATTTTATTAATTTTTATTTGACTTTTTAACAAAATTATTATTCTATTATAATGTGTTTTCATATAATATACAAATTGTATAATTATTGTGATTTCTTATAATTGTTTGTTCTATCGTTTTGTTGTGTATCTAATTTTTAAACATATTCTCTAAAAATACTTCTGTTATAATATATATTTAATAAAATTGTAACAAAAAAATCGTACAAAACCGACAGTTTGTGATATTTCAAAAATTTATATTAAATATTTATATAAAAATCATGCTCTTAAAATAATTATATTAACATTAACCATTGTTGGGATTTTATAATAGATATTATAAAATTTTATTTTATATATTACCTGATAAATTTTCGAATAAAACGATCAAATAAAACAATCGAAATGTTTAAAATGCAATTGCAAATCTCTCCAAGCAGATACATATGTCAGTAAAACAAATCTTCTCGAACTAATAATGTAAATCTCAGACTTATACTTATAGCCGTTCATCAGCTCATGAGCATATTAATAATCAGAATTGTATGCCTTGACATATCGACGGTTGAATAATTCCATTGCTTAAGCCATTCAGACCTAAATTTTTTTCTGGTAATATTATGTTTTTGTGCATAATTGTGTACATAGAGTCTGAATAGATTAAAGACACATACACACTCACACATACACAAACACACACACACACACAGCGCACACGTGCGCGCGCGCGCGTATGTGTATCGATTAGTTCATGTCATTAAAGAATATTGATATTAAAAACAACATGATAATAAAACAATATGTCACTTCCACGCTAGAAAAAGTGGTTTTGGTTTTTGATGAAGTATTTATAGTGCATATATATAAGCATGTATATAAGTGTATATATTGTTTAAGTCTGCTTCTTTCTATAAAAATAATTATATAACTTTTGAAAATTACGTTTATTAGAAATACAAGAATTACAAAGTATATTATATTCTTGATTTATCATGTTTTGAAATATTAAAAATGTTATATAATAAAGATATATGTAAAAATCATAGAAACTAATCAATGCGGTAGTAGTATCGTGATGTCAAATACGTAACAATAAATGAACTGAATCTGACCGTTGAGAGTCACTATTTTCGATATATCGAGATTTTCATTATCAAGTAATTTATTCGGGATTTTTTATAAATAAACTTCCGATTAAAATATCTCAGAAACTAAAGTCACAATCAAAAATTTAATAGCATTTTGTAATATAATATTGATGCAATTTTTCGGTTGCGACTTTTGAGCTTGAAATAAAATTAGTGCAATCAATTCTGAAGTATGATAAGCCTGTACCAGTTGTGATATTTTTCAACATTTACACACATACTCTTGCAAGCACATATGCAAAGCGATTTTTATCTCTAATAAAAATCGCAACATTATGATTTACGATTGTAAAAATCCATTAGCAACGTTCACAAAACATGAGCGATTGTTTAATCATTCAGGGATCAAATAACTATTTTATCGATGCGTCAATGGTTATAAATGGTTATCAATTGTCTTTTGTTTGTAATGATGGCTATTCTTCCGAAAACGATCATGTATGCGTGTGTGTGTGTGTGTGTGTGTGTGTGTGTGTGTGTGTGTGTGTATGTGTGTACACATACATTTGTGAAATTAGTAAAACTTCACCAATTAAAACTTGGAGGTTACTCAGAGTCATGATCTTGATTACATATATCAAGGTCAAGGTCATTGCCGTTTTTTCAGATATTTACCATTTCGAACAAGCTGTCTAAAGGTAATATTCACTTTTACAAAAAAAGGATTTAAAAAGTGCCTTAATTTTCGAGTCGCCAAAAATCCTTCTCGTATACTTCTTTTATACCTAAAAGGAACCTATTTACAAAATTTGATTAAAATCGGAGCACGTTTTCGGAAGAACGGCCATTATTATTATTTATATAATTATTAAAATTAATAACATAATATTAAAATTAATTAATTAATACTTTAAAATTGACTAATCTTCCTGTAATTAAATTTAATTTATTTTCCTTCATTTTTTTTTCAATCATTTTGATTTTTACACGTCTTTTCCCTCTTTTTTATTTTCTTATTCTATACAATGTTCTCTGTTTCTTTCCCATATTCTCATATTTCTTTATTCTTTCCCAATCTTTCCATTTTCTCTCATTCTATATATTATATAATATATAATATATAATATATATAATATATATAAATATAAATTATATATAATATATATAATTATATACACTGCTTAGTACATAAATTGATTAGTGGAATCCATAAAGGAATCGACACAAAAAGTTAATGCTCTTGACGTCTTCCTTGATATTTCTAAGACGTTTGATAGAGTCTGGCAAATTGCAATATAAGATGAAACAAAATCTATCAATTCATTATTTTACTGTCATATTATTCTACAATCCTACAAGATAAAACAAAATCTGTTAATCCATTATTTTAATATTCAACAATCTTACCTTAAATGTCGATATTTTATGATGACGCGGTTTCTCAGCTTTAATGTAATTCTGCAGAGCAGCGTTGGCTCTTTCTGTACTTACTATATACTGCGGACTAGTAATTATAAACGTCCATGTAACGACCGCAACATACGTATATGAGACATCCCTATTGGCAATCTAATAAAATACAACTGGCTTCGAAAACCCTACAAAAAAGCCTTGACTATTTTAATTCTGAAAAAAAATATGGCGCATCAAGGCAAACGAAGTTAAATCGACGCATGTAACTCCTACTTCTTGCAGAGATCACTTTCTCGTCAAATAATTATTTTTTAAATGAAAACCATATTGATTTTTAAATTTTTAAAATGTTAAAAATTTTGTATATTTTTGTTAGCAAACAATATTTATCTTCATATTTTTACAATTAAATATAATGTTCATATACAATGTGCATTTTGTTTATAATTACATATATAATATGTATAACGATTTTCTCGCAATTTGCACATCTTACACTCTTGTAGTATTTGTGTTAGTTTTAAATGGCTATTTGCATGTGATGGGAATGAATCTCATATGAACCGGATGAGAAGGACGAAGTATTACATCGAGCTTCAATTGAATGTCCTTTAAATATTCAACAGACTCCAAATAAAAATTGTGCACCACAGGAGCTATCATAGCCTTCAATTCCAACAGACCGAATCGTTGACCTAATAGTATACAAAATTCCAAGTCTCTCAAAAACTAGCAGCATGAAGAGAAATGAAAATCACAACCAATTTAATATGCAATTTCTTGGTCCTGCCCTGAATGGTAGGTAAGAATAAGGATGACGATTCTGTATGTTTTCGGGCAAGAATCTATCAGGATCAAATACTCCTGGATTTGGCCAAAAATTAGGATCTCTGTGAGCACCGTAAATATTAAGAAGTAAGATCGTTTCAGCAGGTATGACATATGAATCTGAAAAGTATTACAAAATTTCAAAAGTTATAATAAAAAATTTAAAATAAAAAAAAAGAATTTTTATGAGAAAAATAAAATGTATACAATAATGTATTTTATAAATATAATATAATATATTAAATTTTACATTCGATAATACATGATTCGTGACACACGCTGGGATACAAACGTAACGCTTCTCTTAATCATCTATCTAAATATGTGGGATAAAGCATGAGATAAATTAAGTGTGTTAATAAGCGGTTTATTGATATGAACATACAGTAAAGGAGATTCACTCGATTTGATGCTCTCGACACGCGCTCTGACCACACTTTGCCTTCATGCATACTTTTTCAAACACTCCACTCTTATTCCAAAGGCACACACTGCGTTCTGCGTTTTGTCTTCATTTATGTCACACTTGTTAGCTGACACGCGCCACTCACCGAACGAAAATCATTCTCACACATTCTCTCTCTCTCTCTCTTTCTTTCTCATCCCCCCCCACTCTCTCTCTCTCTCTCTCTTAATCCTACATTCGGCCATTCTGCACGGACGTTCGTCCCCGAACATCTTCGTTTTCGATTTCAGACTCGGAGTCATCGCTCGCATAATCTATCCATGGTTTCAGGTAGTCTGCGGATGTAGATGTTTTTAATGGTCCTTCATGCTCACCCACTTTGTGTACAATGTAACGATCGTTGCGTAATACTTTTGATATACTGTATGGACCGAGATATTTATTTGCTAGTTTTAAACCAGGACCTAGTTATGTACGCTTTAGCGTTACTAAATCGTTTTCTTTATATTTTGTAGCCGGTTTTCGCTTTTTATCAAAAGTCGCTCGATTTTCGCGCTGAATTTTCGTAATACATTCTTTCGCTTGTCTAAGTAAGTCATTACGGCTGTTTTGAAAATCGTCGATCCATTCCTTTTCTAACAATTCTCGGATTTGAGGATCTTCTCGCATACGCACATGAGTTCCAAATAATAAATGAGATGGTGTTGTGTTGATACTTTTTTGTAATGTAGAATTTAAATATAATTGAACTGAATCAAGAAATTTAAACCATTCTTCACGCTTAGGATCTGAAAACTTAGTTAGTAATGGTATTAAAACTCGATTTACACGCTCTACTTGTCCATTCGCATGAGGGACTCCGGTTGTAGTCAATACATGAATTATATTTTCTGTTGAATAATAATCAATAAATTCTTTAGATGTAAAAGCCGCACCGCGATCGGAGATTATTCGTCGTGGATTTCCAAAAATAACTGATTGCTTTCTGAGCTTATTGGTAACTTTGGTCGTATTTGTAGTCTTAGTAGCATATAGCCATACAAATTTAATGAACGCATCTACTACAACAAAGATGTATTTATAATTTTTTCTCGTAGAGGGTAACGGTCCCATATGATCGATATGGTACGAATCCAACGGTAATTCACCCTTTTCAATCACATTCAAATATCCTTCTTGTTTTTTCTCAGCTAAAATGCAAGCCACACAATTTTTTACTATTTTTTCAATTTTTGCTTTTATATTCGGCATCCAATAGTCTCTTAATAATAACGCTTCTGTTTTCGCAACTGAAAAATGTCCTCTATCGTGTGCTTGTTTAACGACTTGTGTGCGCATTGTTTTTGGTATTACTAATAAAACATCTCCGTTATGTTTTTTAAAAAGCAAACCATTTTTTATCACATAATTATCATTACTTCTTTTTTTTTTATATGTATCCAGCAAAATTATCTCTCGAAATAATCCTATTTGCAGGTTTCTTTTAAATTTATTAATTCATAAAGCGATATTTATTAATTTATAAAGCAATATTAAATTATTAATACGATTTAAACGATATTAAATTTATTAATTTATAGAACGATATTTATTAATTTATAAAACAATATTATTATTATTAATTTATAAATTGATAAAGTTATATAAATTATATTATATATGTTCACCATTTAAAAAAGATAATATTTAAATCTAATTGTAATATTTCATTGTAGTTATTTGAATTTTTGTGATAAAGCTAAATTGCAAACTTCAGTGCAACCGAAATAATTAAGTATTAAGTATTTCGAGTGAAAAAAATTATTGCAACAAGATGTGAGTCTCATTAAAATTGAGTGTGTTTGTATAATGCGTAATTTATTTGTCACACAAAAATTCCGTTACTTTAAAAAATTATGTTTCCTCCGACCGGATTTATTTAGTATTGTTTTTTATAATTTTAACGTTTCGACCAGTATAGCAATTCCTATTATTTTTTTATTTATTTAATTCATTACTTGTCTTCTACTTTGCGTTGTTATGTTCACACAAGGGGGTACTAAGAGAGTGTTCTAGTCTAGAAGCTGAATTTTTATGTAAATTTTTTTAAGTATGTTTTTTGGGTTTTTCTCACCGCACCCCAAAAACTTATATACTTGAAGTATATTTTTAAATATTTTTAAAAAATGATTATAAATATTTTTACAAAAATAATTATAAATAAGTGTAATACACAAAATTGAATAAGGTAATAAATAAAAAAATTTATTCTTATGATGGCTGTTCTGGCATAGCTCTTATGATTCTGGCTGTTCTGCTTCTAAAATCTAAAAAAATTAGAGAGATTCTTAATTATAT
>JAPIVC010000525.1:0-49239 GCA_030586385.1 Camponotus fellah | reverse complement strand
ATCATTCGATTTATATCGTGTTTGGTGTCATTTTAATCGGAAAAATCTCATTAATCTATTAAAATAATTTTCAAACCAATAAAATGCGAAATAAAAGTTTTAATTTTGTTATAAAGTGTTTATATTATAGATAAGATAAGATCCTCGCGAGACTGGACGACCCACCAGTCTCATATGATAAATATAAAAATTTAATTTAATGTAATATATACAGTTACATATTAAATATAGTTATTTTTATTTTACACGTTACATCATAATGACACAAATAATGAATACATGTTTCAATAAAAATATTCTATATATATGCATTTATGTATATATATTATATGTATTATATTTTATGCATTATGGTATATATATAAAATACGAATTAAAAATAATTATATATTCAATATGTATGTATTTTGTATTTCGAGATAAATATAAATAATCTTTATATAATAAATATAAAATACATACATATTGAATATATAATTATTTTTATTTCGTATTTTATATACCGTAATGCATAAAATATAATACATATAATATATATACATAAATGCATATATATATATATATATATATATAATATTATTGTTGAAACATGTATTCGTTATTTGTGTCATTATGGTGTAACGTGTAAAATAAAAATAATTATATTCAATATGTAACTGTATATATTATATATATTATATTAAATTAAATTTTTATATTTATCATATACTGCTGAAATTAAGAAAAGTATATTCTTCTTCAGTAAACTTTTTCTTCAATTTTATAAATGTATAGTATTATTATATTATATATATTTATGAAATAAATATTTTATTATATTTAATATCTCTGAGACTTTGTACACGTATTTCATCTTGTACATAGCTTTATTATATCATGGCTTTACATATCCCAAACATGCAATAAATAGAAACTAAATGTGCTACAATGTTTAATTTGAGAAATATATATATGTATATAACATTATACATATTTAATATCATATACTCCTCTTATTTTTATCTGTATGTAATAAGTGCAAATAAATTGTTTATTATTTTATTATTTCTTAATACATATTAGGTATTGAGTATATATAATTATCTATATATATTATTTTGTATTTTATATCATAATGTGTGTTAAAAAAGTTATGAATATGTGTATTTACAATAATAAATATATGTATTTATATATAATATGTATATTGAATGCTATTATAAAATAATTTCATTCATTATAAAATACAAAAAAAAGCATAATTTTATATTCAATATCTAATTGTATTTCTAATAGACAATTTATTTTCATGTATATTACATACAGATAAAAAAAAGAAAAGTGTATGACATTAGATATATAGTATTACAAATACATATTTCTCAAA
This sequence comes from Camponotus fellah, assembly GCA_030586385.1. Taxonomy (NCBI): domain Eukaryota; kingdom Metazoa; phylum Arthropoda; class Insecta; order Hymenoptera; family Formicidae; genus Camponotus; species Camponotus fellah. Next base: position 47,873 of record JAPIVC010000525.1, on the reverse strand, counting down.
AAACATTGTAACATATTTAGTTTGTACTTATTGCATATTTTGCATATGCAAAGCCATGATTAAATGAAGCTACGTACAAGATGAAGTAGACGTGTGTAAAGTGTCTGAGATATCAATTATGATAAAATATTTATTTTACAAATATATATATAATAGTACTATACATTTATAAAAAGAAAAAGTTTAACAATTTATTTGTATTTATGATATAGAAGTAAAAAATAAGTATATGACATTAGATGTACAATGTTATATACACATAATTCTTAAATAAATTTTGTTTATATTTTTTGCACATATTTTGCATGACGATTCCTTCCGCACATGGCTTTGCATGGCAATAATTTTGGTCGAACAAAGAAATGCAACAGAATATGATTATATCTGACATTTGACATATATATATATATATATATATATATATATATCATCTGTATGTTTATATATATATATATATGGAACGTCAATGTGTAAATATTAACAAAAAGAAATGTATAATGCCAGTACACATTAGATCGCCCCTGGCTTTATATATAATATATATAATATAAAATATATTTATATATAGAATGGGCCCCATCCATCGCCCATTCTCGTAAGACGCAACCATTATATTTTCGTCTTTCCGATTTGTTATGTAAATAATTAATATTTTATATATAGAATTCCTGAGAATTCTCCTCGTGAGAACGCAACCATAATGTAAATATTATTTTCGTCTCTCCCAGTATAAAAAAATCAATAATATTGAGGCGTCTTTTTCCAATTCATTGGATTACCATTTTGGAAAAGGCGACAGTTCATTTTCTATTATAATATTAAGAAAATGTTGCCTCATATATTCCACACGATTGGAATATTTCTCGTTATATGGATTTCCTCCTAATGCTACAGTTGTAGCAAAAGCTGCAGCATAAATTCCACAACAAGTGCCATCAGGTTGTACTTGAACTTTTTCAAATATTATATCATTTGCACTTATTTGTGGATAACAACGATGAATGTAATTTTTTTCTTTATGGACCAATTTGTCGTATGTACAATCGGGTAGACTGTCATATACTCGAAGCTTGGTGCCGTCAAAAAATATACATCGCCAGTGATCACTGCAATTCCCTCCAATAATTTGTAAGCTTTTGTCGGTACGACTTGCTTCAATTAGATGAGGATATTCTAAATATAATACACTTTGTGTTTCAAAGTGAGATTTATTTCTTATGACGCGTAAGAATCGGTCTAATGATTCGTCGTTTATTTTGCTATGTACAGATAATACATTATCCTTTACTAAATGAAAAGGAATAACTTGATTATCGAAAAATTCTTTCTGTTTTGCTATGTCATCTTCAGTTAGTTCGTCTTTATTTTGTGAGTAACTAACAATTATGCAATCGTCATCTTGTTCCGCACTTATCAGAGCGGTAACAGTAGTATTAGTTGCTTCTAATGATAAAACATTAGATTCGCAACATTGATTTTCTTCGACAATATTTTCGTCTATATTATATTGTCGACGACTTTTTTGACCAGTAATTAATTTTTTGGCTGCTTCTTGAGCTTCTATTATATATTTAGAATTTCTAATAGGCATATGTCTATTATATCGGCTATCCAAGATTTCAGGCAGCATGCAATCATAATAGAAACGTGTTAAAAAGGGCAGCATTTGAGTATTCCAAAATACATTGTCCCTATTAACACGTACTATTTTTAAGCTTCTTGGCGTCCACACATTAAAAATACAATAGTCTCGCTGCGTTATATTTAACTGGTCTTGAACTTGATAGAAAAATCGATGTTTTGGATTCATCTTATCTGGATTTTTCTTATCAAAAACGCTTTTTAAATGAGGCAGTTTCTTTATAGCCTCTTCCGCTGTTAAGTGTTCAGCTGATAGAGGACATTTTATTTCTACCAGTCCATTTTTATCTATAAGCCCGTCAGGAGAAGCACCCAAGCATGGATTTTTAATATCAATAAATAATCCGTAAGTTTTAATCTCCTTTTCTAGTATTTGGGCCAATTCTTTTTTTGCAATTTTCTCCCTCTCGCGATCATATTTCATAGCCGCGGTATCAATAGAGGAAGGGAACAAAATGTTCTTTACAATTGCGGCGCAAGATGTTGTCGGTCTCATGACATATCCAAAATTAGACGCCGTTAACATTTCTTGTCTCAACGACTGCCACAAATCTGATTCACTTTGCTCTACAGTGTCACGTTCTATTTGTCTCCAATTTTTCCCATTTTCAAACAACTTTTCCAAATGATTTTGCCGAAGTTGCTCAAAAACATTGGGTGGAAGATCTGGTTTTCATGATTGTGGACCATAATAACTATTTGTTCCTTGTTCTCTTTTAAATTTTTTTGACCTTCCATTCATTTCTCGAGATTCTCGGATTTTTGCAACTTTTATTTGTCGTCGCTTTTCCAGAGTCTTGACAATGGGAGGAACATTTTTACCCATATTTTTATGTACTTCCGTGAGAACTTGTTGGGTATTATGTTGCACAATTCCTCCCGCAACTCTAGCATTATAGGAACCTCTCTTAGCAAAATTAATACGCTTTCCAGCAATTTCTTTGCAAATTATTGAATTAAATGATTCTGCTGGATTATTGGTGAATTTCCGCAATAAGCTGTCGGAATATCCGCTCAAATAAACGATAGCATTCTTTACTTTCTGATAAAGACCGTGCTGTTCGAGAAACGGTACATAATTCTTTGTTTCATCACAGTCACTTATACCGCGTTCCTTACATCGTTTATGTTCACCAAATATATGGCTAGAAATATTTAATATATCTTTTTGTAATTCCATAGCCTTCTTATGGTCAGGTTGTATTTCTTCTTTTCGCAAATCAATTGCTTTTACTATCTCTTTTCGTATTTTTAATATGTTGTTTTTTACAACATTTCGTAAATGGACGAAACCACTCTTTCTATGCATCTTTTGTTGAGTTGTCATTGCTACAGCTCTCAACTTTTTGCACAGATTGCGAAGCAAATGATTCATGCATTCTATTTTTTTAACGGTTATCTTTTGTTCGCAATATGGTTTGCTATCAAGAATGGCCTGATAAACGCTACTATCACCATCAGCAATAACCGTTCTATAAATTATTCCATGTATGTCCAGGCTACTTTTGAAGCCCTCTGCAATGGCGTCACTCTCCATGCTTGTAGAGCTTGCATTATGATCGAAATTTTTGTAACATTTGTGATTTCTTGGTTCGATTCCGTTTCGTTCCGCAAAATCACAGAGGGAACAAAATTTGTTGCGGACACCAACGAAGAGTACCTTTTTCGTGCGGTAACCAATTATAGCACCCCCGGAAAGTGAATCGTAAGTGTTGCCGTATGATCTCTTGATCCAACTACCACCTACTACAACGGTTATGTATGGAATACCGTTTATAGTTTCATTTCTTTCAAGAGCGAGTTGCTTTTCAGCTTCGCCAGCCATTTTCCATAGTTGTTTTCTCGAAATCATTGATTACACTTTCTCGATATTTCATATAACTTTTATCGGACATACATGGAATATTCATGAATGCACACAGCTCTTCCAGCTGAGCAAAACCAATTCCAGTCGTAATAGTTCCTGCTACAGAAGCCGTATTAACATCTAATGTTTCCGGTTCTGTGGGTTCTGACCAGATCTTGGCTTCATAATGGCACATTTGGCATTTGAAAGACAACTGCGTCTTCAACCCATAGCGACAAGAATTTATGAGTTTCCAATCTTTAAATTGGCACTCTATTCCTTGTGCATTATTATCGAACGTTCTATGGATTTCATTCCATAGAAAAGAAATGTCGACAATGCGGCGGCCTTCAGGCAATTTTTCTTGGATACGATTCGTATTCAGAAGGCTATTTTCGACAATTTAACAAAATCTTTGTTATCTTCGCAAAATTCGACATTTTATTCTACATTGTACATATCTGTATTTGACTCCTGGCAATGCATTATTTGACTATTAGCTTTAGAATTCATCGTATCGGGAAATGATTCTACCGATTTAAACTCGATAGATTCATCGCTAATATCCATGCTTTCGGAATCATTTAAATCTATGTTATTTTTAGAAAGTTCAGTATCTTGTTCTACATTATACATACCTATATTTGACTCTTGACACAGCATTGTTTGAATATTAACTTTCGAATCTATCATATCGGGAAATAATTCTACCGATTTTTTTAAATCGATAGATTCATCATTAACATTCTTAATGCTTCTGGAGTCGTTAATGTTTTGAAGCTCCATGCGTTTTAATCGCCTGTAAAGAAAAATAAAGATTAGTATTTTGTAAAATATTTAAAAAATTAGGTATTGTGTGATAATTATATGTATATTTTATTACTTATTTATATATCTAGAAAAAATCTCTGTAAAAGTGCAGTCTTTTGTTTATTTATCAGTAAAAATTAAATTAATATTATTAAATATACAATAGTTTGTTACTAAAACTATTATGTGATATAATACATAATTTGAAAATATAAATATTTTTTTAGAACATGAAAACCGCATCTAATATGTATTTATTATAATATGTATTATACAACCAGCTCACGAATAAATCGCCTCTGGGATTATTTTTTAAGCAATACGTACATGCAAATCGCATCTGATAGAAAATATTACAACCAGCCCATGAATAAATCGCCTCTGGGATTATTTTAACCAGTGCGTACATGCAAATCGCATCTGGTAGAAAATATTACAACCAGCCCACGAATAAATCGCCTCTGGGATTATTTTTTAAGCAATGCGTACATGTAAACCGCATCGATATGAAATATTACAACCAGCTCACGAATAAATCGCCTCTGGGATTATTTTTTAACCAGTGCGTACATGCAAATCGCATCTGGTAGAAAATATTACAACCAGCCCACGAATAAATCGCCTCTGGGATTATTTTTTAACCAGTGCGTACATGCAAATCGCATCTGGTAGAAAATATTACAACCAGCCCACGAATAAATCGCCTCTGGGATTATTTATTAAGCAATACGTACATGCAAACCGCATCGATATGAAATATTACAACTAGCCCACGAATAAATCGCCTCTAGGATTATTTTTTAAGCAATGCGTACATGCAAACCGCATCTGGTATCAAATGGTACTAACTACTATTATACTAATTACTATTATATATTACTATATACTACTTATTATATACTACTATATATATACACATAATCTCAATTTTTAGTTTAGAATATAAATAAGCAAAAGACTGCATTGTTTCTGTCAAAGATTTTTTTCTAGATTTTTTTTATATTTTTACACACACACACAGTCAGCTTACAAAATTCATTTTTCTAAAAGATTTAGATATTTTATAAAATGCAATCACATTCTGAAATGAAATATTTTACATTAGTTTTACTATACATTTGGCTACAAGTTGTAGTCTTTTTGTAAAATGCTAACAAACAACCCGTAACATTGTCAAATATAACAAATTAAAATGAATAAAAAAGGCAGAAAAGCCAACCATACAAAATCTTTAACAAATAATCAATAAAATCCTCTCTTTCCATCAAACTCACCAATCACCTCCATCTAAAAAACAAAAACAAAACAAAAAACCACAAAACTTTATACCACTACCGATTTGTACATCATTTTAGATTCTGGACGGTTTATTTGAGTCTTTATATGAACGACAAACGCTTTTCCTGACGTTTCAATGTTTACGTTGAATTTATTAATAATTAATTAATTAATAATTATTTTTATATCATATAAGAATTATAAAAAGAGTTAGGTGTTTAAAAAATACTTTACAAAGATGGATGAGATTCCACAAAATGTAGTTGATAACAACATATTTTATTAATATTCATAGAAATTATAATTATCTAAGTAAAATTCAACACAGCTTAAAAAATTTTATTCAGATATTCATGATTTTTGAACATTTTATTTATTACTTTTTCTAAAACTTTGTTATTGTTGTATGAATATGTTAATACAAGATTAAAAATTCTCTTTTACAAATACACATAATTTTCTATAAAGTGGTCATTCTGCAAAGATAGTTTATAAAAAAAAACTGAAAATGAGAATCTAAAACGATCCAAATTATTATTTCATTTTTTCATGATTTGAGAGCGTGACCATGTTTCATAAAATGCCTACATGTGTTAGAAAAAGATGTAATCTGGCTGAAATATAAGATATATATAATATTTATTGATATACATGCAGATTATATGATGCACTTATAAAACATACCATAATATATACAGATGTATAGACAAATACATATAAAAAAAAAACAAAAGGAATATAAGTCATTGAATAAAAATCCGCATAAATATAATAAGACGATAAAAATCATTGGAATGATTCAAAATGTAAAAAAGTAAAAAAACAAAAGGAAATAAGTCATTGAATAAAAATCCGCATAAATATAATAAGACGATAAAAATCATTGGAATGATTCAAAATGTAGAAAATTTAGAAAAGAAAGGATAGTTGCTTATACTTTATTTGTTTATGTATGTGCTGCATATGCATTAGATATAATCTGTATGCATATGTATAGCTGTATATACGTTACTGCGATTCTTTTGGTTAAATAGAATTTACTGGTAAACATTTATCAAACCAATTTTGGAAAAAGTCCAAAAATATTCAAAACAGTCTTTAGAGTTTTATCAGTCTTGATAAATGTTAGTATTACTTAGAATTAGTATAAGTCGAAAGTATTATTTTGTGTTTGAATGTTTTAAATATGTTTCTTCTATTTCTTATAAAATTGAATAAATTAAGTGATAAGAAAAAACCAAAAAAAAGTAGTAAAAGCATTTTTTTCTAATCAAAAGTAAATTTTGTTATGAACATAAACTTATTGATAGATTGATACTCTTTCAATTAATGAAAAGAAAATGTAGCTCACAAATCTGAAAATAATTTCGACTTTTACTAGACTTGTAATTCTAAGTAAATACTGACATATATCAACATTTATAAAACTTTAAAATAAAAATTTGTTTTAAACATTTTGGACATTTTGCAAAGCTAGTTGGACTTTTTATCAGTAAATTCTATGTTTAGCTGAAATTAGAGATTTAACATATAACAAAAATTGTAATATATATTTATAATAATATATTTATTAATATTTTAATAATATACTTATATATTATATTTATTTAGGAATTGTTTTAAAGATGTAATTTGTAAAAAAGAAAATGTAGAACAATTTTCATAATACTAGTAATATTTTATGGAAGTCAAATTACACAATATTATCGTTTTCAAATGATACAAATCATCACTCAAAAGGTGTGATTAATGACGTCTAAAAATCTGTCTTGTGTTTATAGAAGTATTTGGATGTTTTAATCAATGTACATGAAGAACACTGCAGCATTATTTGAATATTTTATTGATTTGACAATTTGATTAATTGAGAATAAAGAATCTTGTGCTTCATAAAAGTGAAACTGTCAAATGGGACATAGTAACTCTCTATATATATTTTATGTTATTTATATATTATTATATAGTAGTATATTTTATATTATTTATATAACTTATAAATCAAAATTCATTTTTGATCAAAAATAAAAATTTATTGGAAAATAACGTTATGAAAAATAAGGTTAAATTGTTCTCGGAGTAATGAAATCTGTTTCATTAGAAAACGATATGACATCTAACATAAATCGACAAAAACAATTCCTTTTAATATAAATAGAAATACTGACCTTTTCATCCAGCTTTTCTTCAAGGAAACTCTACGTCGACTGGGAGGCAAATGCTTCGCATCGCGCTTTTGATCCATTTTTCTCTATCACAAATAACTACACTACACGAAACTACACAAAATAATGTTTTGTATTATATGTAAAACACATAAACACACAAAAGTTTTTCGTACGCTCGTTATAACGAGTGATTTTGCGACTCTTTTTGTTGTACGCTCAGTACATGCAAGAATAATTGTCCGCACATTAGATCAGATGATTGCGTGCGCGTATGGACATGTGCACATGACGACTTACTCCCCCATCACATGTACTGATATCGCGCGTTTCTCTCTCTCTCTCCTTGCCTCTTTTTCTATCTCTCTCCCTCTCGTCTTACGATCGAGAATTCTGATTTTTATTGTCATTATCAATTATTGTCAATTAAACAATCTTCGAATCGATCATTATTATAAACGACCTTTGAATAGTCATTGAACGATCTCTAATTAATTTTTCTGAAATCGTCAATGAAAAGACTTTAAATTTATTTGCATGAATTTATAATTTAATATAAATTATAATATAAATATAAAGATAAATTAATTTAAAAATGAGATAGGATAGATAAATATTAATAACATCATATATTATATATCATAAAAGAATTGAATACAAATTGTATATTGAAATTTTTGATAGTAATAATATGCTAATAACGTCTGCAGAAACGTTCATCTTCATATGAAAATTATAACTTATAATTTATATCCATACTAGAACAATACAGGGGCGCTCTACCCGTATTTTTTTCTTACAATTGATACTATATATATATATATATATATATATATATGCAGTATCAATTTTTTATTTCACACACATATATATATATATATATATATGTGTATGTGTGTGAAATATATATGTAAAAATGATGTTTACGAAAAAAAATAAAATGTTTTTTATATAATCTATAACGTAATATATAAAAGGGTGAGCCTTTTAATTAACGCAACCAATTATTTTGGAAACAAAGCATTTTAGAAAAATGTTTCAGACAAAGTTTATGGTTTCGGGGGGGCCATAAGATGGTATTTGGTTTGACACTAAAGAGTCATTTGAAAGTCACGTGAAAGCCACCTAATTTTTTTAAACTGCCCCTTTATTTTTATTCTTTTCTTGGGCTGGCCTCGAGGGTTTTCCAAAACACTATAATTAAATGTTTTTCCATTAAGTGCTTTTCGAGTTATAAGGCTTGAAATAATATCTTAATTTTAAATAAATGATAAAATATTTGTAAAATATTCATTTTTGAATTATCTTATCTTAATACTTTTTTGTACAAAATAATGGGAGGAATCAATTGGTCTAAAGAAAAACAGTTGTTTCGAAAAAGAAATATGTAATTTGCAATTAACAATTCCATATTTTTTTTGGAACAACATGTTTTTTTTACATCAATTCATTCCTCTCATTGTTTTGTACATAAAAAAGGTAAAATAAGAAAAATGGATATTTTACAAGATATTTGGTTTATGTAAAAAAAATGATCAAACCTCATAACCAAAAAGCAATTAATTGAAAAAACATTAAGTGTTTTAAAGCCCGGGCTGCTAAATATGTAATAAAACGGCGCGTGCCCTTTAAAAATTTGAGGTGGTCTTGTGACCTTCAAAATACTCTTCAAGGTCAAACTAATGATTATCTTGTGGCTCCCTTCAAACTAAAACCTTTGTCTGAAATATTTTTCTCTAAAATTTTGTTTCCGAAATAATTGCGGTTAATTAAATTCCCCTTATAATATTTCATTTGTATATAAATTTACAACTTAAAAAGAATAAATAATTAACTTAATATTTGTTATAAATCGCCAGTAATAAAATTATGAGGATTTTACTTTAAACGATCAAACTGGCAGATAAAGCTTCATTTATTGAAAGTTAGACAACGTTTTGACCTTAGATTTAGGTCCTTTTCAAGTCTTAATTAACGTATAACGAAAGAATGTTATAAATATGACAGTCACATTACATGTCAATGACATACTGTTAGTTAGCGGTAAAAAACAATATCACTATTTATGGATATTAAATTAATTGTAAGATAGAACAACTTGATTCAAAATAAAATAATGATAATTAATGGCCCAGAGCTAGACGTTCGACATCCTTGCCACAGATGTAGCTAGATTTACGATTTGGGATGAATTAAAAATATTTCTATATCTTTGGTAAAACGAGAGAACCTCTATATAATACAAATTATTATAATTACATTGCAAAGAACAAATCCACAAATTGCCAACACAGTTGCAAAATAACATAAATATTTTGGAAAAATTTTTAAATTAAATTTCTACAATTATATATTTTTAAAATAAAACATATAGGAAATATACAAACTATTGTTTCTTTAATGTGAAAAGAACAATTTTTAAAGTAATAATAATAATAATAATAATAATAATAATAATTTGTTCAGAGAATATATAAAAATTTTTTATAAATATAAATTTTAATTGGAAAATTTTACATTTTTTATTTAAAAGTTATAATTTTTACTTATAAGAAATAAATATAATACATAACCAACATCTGTTCAAAATCATTTAATTTTTTATATGTAATAACTCATATAACTTTCATATAACTTTTTTACAAATTAATAACTCAAATATAAATATAAATTAATAGATCTCATGTTATATAGTATATTATTGTATATTATTTATGTTATAGTATATTATTTATATTATATAGTATATTACAATAAATAAAAATGGAAATCTAGACATTTCGATCTATTTCTTCTTAATAAATTAAATTGTAAAAAAAGTATTATAATACTTTTACATATTTGATATGATGCAGCATAAATAGTGATTACGCTGTATATATAACTGTGTATAATATAATAATAATAATGACAAATCTATTGATTAAGTAAGCACAAAAATAAAAACCAAAAATACACTATCGTATAAAACTTTAATCATTTCCAAATTAAGATTAATAAATATACAAATATATAAATATAAATTTGTGTACTACAAATTTATATTTTTAAAATTACAAACTGAAAAAAAAAAAAATATATATATATATATATAAATTTTTTTATATAAAATTTGTAGATATATCAAATAAAATATAACAAAATATAATATTACAAAGGTCTTTATTGAATAAGAAATATTAACAAATATTTTACCTTATCTAAAAATTAATATTTTTTAACAAAAATTTTTTATAAATTAATAACTTATTAATAAATTTATTATTAATTTATTATCAAGCATCGATTAAATTATGTAAATTGATTGAAATTTACACATATTTTTTTAATGATATAATAAATCAAATGTAAAAATTAACAAACAGCTGTTTAAATTGTAATCTATGTATGATAATAAATTAATTAATAAGTTTATAATTTTTAAAAAATTTTTGTTAAAATTAATTTTTTATATACAGAAAATATTTTTTTGATTGATTTTTATTCAAATGAAGATCTTTATAATATTACATTTTTATTATATTTTATTTGATACATATATAAATTTTATATAAAAAATTTTTATATATATATATATTTTTTTCAGTTTTGTAATTTTTAAAGATATAAATATATAATATACAAATTAATATTTATATATTTGTATTTATTGATTTTAATTTGGAAAAGATTATTTTCAAATGAATAAATATTTTTACAATATATACTAAATGATTGTAATTTTATCGGATTCTTCAAATTTATCAGGTATTATTTTTTTTTATATGTTTTCATGATAAATAAAGCATTGTTTATTTCATAATATGTATATCATTCTTATAAATGATTTATTAAAATTTGTAAAAAATGTAATAATATTTATTTAAAGAAAATTATAATAATTTTTATTTTAAAGCTTAATAATATTATAAAACTTATATATTGTATTACTTAATTTATATTAATAGTATTATTGAGAAAGGAATCATAAACTAAAGTATTGCAATAAAATTCAATATTAATAATATTAAAGTTTATAGAATAAACAAATTTAATTTTAATTTTATATATTAACAAATGTTTCATTTAAATATGTATAACATGTGTAAAGTGAATATGCAATTATATAATATGTAAATTATATTATATAAAATAGTATATAAATACTATATGAAATAATGGAAAATATAATTGAAATCTTTCACCATTCTAATACAAATATATTTCAATTATTCAAATAGAAAATAGAGGCTCTATACATTTCAATTTACTTCATTCTTTTCCATAGTTCAAATTAAAAACAAAGTAGTTGAGTTTTTGATGTTATTTTTATGTATTAATATTGAATTTATTTTTCGTTTGATATTCTACAACTTATTCATTATAATAAATTTTTAATACAATATCATGTTTTCTACATCTATGTCATATATTATAATTTTATACGACAGTGTATTTATAGGTTTTTTATTTTTGTGCTTTCTTAATCAATAGATTTGTCATTATTATTATTATATTACACTTTTATATATACAGCGTAATCAATATTTGTGCTGCATCATATCAAATATGTAAAAGTATTATAATACTTTTCTTACAATTTAATTTATTAAGAAAAAATAGATCAAAATGTCTAGATTTCCATTTTTATTTTATTGTAATATACTATACAGGGTGTTGAAAAAAAAGTGTTACATATTTTGATAGCAGGTAGTATGGATCAAAACAAGAAGAAAAGGTCTAATAAACATGGGTCCTAAAACTGATATCTTCAAAGATATAAGCTATTTTGTTATTTGAGCTCTTTGTCATTTTCTTATTAGTCGTGTCATCTTTGATGTGATCTGAGAATGTAATGAACAAAGGAGTAGGGGAGAATGGGGACAATAGGGATATTTTTTTCAGGTGCTTTAAAAAAAAAAAAATAAACAAAGAGATAAAGAAACAATTTTTATTTTAATATGAAATGTAATCATTTATCTTCCATAAAAAAACTGCAGTAAAGAAACTGAACTACAACACGTGCGTGATTTGAAAGAGTGCATGATTCTCTAAGACGTTCATTACATTCTAAAGATGACACGACTAATAAGAAAATGACAAAGAGCTCAAATAACAAAATAGCTTATATCTTTGAAGATATCAGTTTAGGACCCATGTTTATTAGACCTTTTCTTCTTGTTTTGATCCATACTACCTGCTATCAAAATATGTAACACTTTTTTTTCAACACCCTGTATAACATGAGATTCTATATAACATGAGATCTATTAATTTATATATTTGAATTATTAATTTGTAAAAATTAAATGATTTTGAGCAGATGTTCGTTATGTATTATATTAATTTCTTATAAGTAAAAATTATAACTTTTAAATAAAATGTAAAATTTTCCAATATTAAAATTTATATTTTGTAAAAAAAATTTTTATATATTCGCTGAACAAATTATTATTATTATTATTATTATTACTTTAACAAAATTGTTCTTTTCACATTTAAAAACAAAAATTAAATATAAATTTCTTTATATACATAATTTTTAACAAATTTGTTATTTCGTTGATTACCAAGATAAACTTTTAATGCTTGCCAGGAACGAACTCGCGAAAAAGCAACATAAAGTTGACCATGATTAAAAACATCTTTGCGAAGATCTAACCCAATTCTATCAAACGTCTGTCCTTGTGATTTATTAATCGCCATGGCAAAAGCTAATTTTATTGGAAATTGTCTTCTGGAAAGAGTAAAAGGAAATACATTTTCGCAATATAACGTTATACGATTTAAAAAAACAATGTCTCCTGTTTTGTCACCTGTTAAAATCTTACATTTTAATAAATGATCTATAAGCTCTATAATCATTAATCTAGTGCCATTACAAAGACCTTCATTAATACTTAAATTTCTAATTAACATAATAATCAATATTTGGTTTTAAACGCAATTCATGAGGAGGGAAGAGACGATGGAGATAAACTATTTAAATATTCTGGTAACAATATTTCACTCATATCACCATTATCATTATTTACGACAGTGTCTACACTTGTATAAATTCGTTCATCATTTATATCTAATAATTCTACAACTTTCTTATTAATTTCATCTACATCAACATTTCTTGCAGAAAGTATGGCACATTTAGACATTTTAATAAACTCTTTTTTTCTTATTAAATCACCATATATATCTTCCACAATATCAGCATTAATAGATGCTATACAACATTCAGGAATTTGTATATTATCATTAAGATCATTTAATGTACCATCTCCAACATTCAATAAAAATTTTACAAATTCAATTTCTTCTGGAAGAACTCGCATATTTTGTATTAAAGAGAATTTTACGAAATGCTTCCAAAAAGAACTAAACTTAATAGAAAGATTTACAATTTCATTTTGAGTAGCATGTACTTTAATAGGCAAAAGTTGTCTAAAATCACCACCTAATAAAACAATTTTTCCACCGAAAGGAATATCATTATTCATAATATCACGCAATGTTCGATCCATTATTTCTAAAAGCATATCGTGGTGCCATTGGTGCTTCATCCCAAATAAAAATATCAATTTCTTTTAAATATTGAGCTTCTTTTGATTGGATTTTAATAGTTGATGTTGAATCAGCAAATAATGGAACTGGTAATCCAAATATCTTATGAACTGTTTTTCCAAAATAATGTAGCTGCAATATCAGTAAATGCCATTGTACATACACATTTATTTCTAATTCTAGCTAAATAATAGATAGTTGTGTATATATATGTTTTACCTGATCCACCTGGACCATCAATATAAAAACAATTATTAGAAATAATATTATTGTTTAATTCATTTAATATAAGATCGACGATCTCTTTCTGCTTATTATTTAATTGTTTATATTGTTTGGTGCCTATTTCCATAGCTTCTTCAAATATCATGCAATTCCTCTTCTTCGTCATTTTCTATTAATTGTTTCATTTGTGGAAAATCTACAAAACTTTTACCTTCAGCACGAAGCATACTATTAATTTGTACATATGCTTTATTTTGTCCTTGTAATATACCAAAATGTTGAATATAATCCTCAGACATTGCTACTTTAAAGTTTTCCCACAATTCTTCAGGATATAATGGTTGACAATGTAATAATATACGTACAAATAATCTACGAAGTTGTCGTGGCATCATCCATCTAACAGCTTCATTCATAGCTTTTTTCCATTCATCATTATCTTCGATCAAACCTAAAGCTAAGCATGCGGCTGAAAATGATTGACAAAATTCTCCATTTACAGTTCTTAAATCGTTAAAACTGGTGGCCCCTTTTACTGTGAGTAACAATAATCGTAAAAAATAATTCTATTTTGTGTTGGACTAACGGAATACATTCGTCCTATACAATTATAATGACTTTTGCGTTTGACCCAATGTGATACATTTTTACCGTTAACTTTCTCTTTTTTAAATGTATAATATCTTGGAATTTCTATATAATGTTTTGCTTCTTCATCGCGTAAGTTTAATGAAAAATAATCTATTAACATAGTAACTTGATCTAAAGCAGAAGTCATTGCATCATCAATGTTTTCATTTTCAATTATAATATTTTGCTCATTAGGAAGATGGACTGGTAAACGTGTTATAGCGTGACTTTTATCTTGTAGTTTTTTAAGAATACGCCAGCTCAGCTTCAACAGGTCCAACATAACGAGCTTCGATGTAATTATGTATCTCATCATGATCAATAACGACACTTTCTGTTACTGGTTCAATAGTTATAGCAGCAACATCATGTCCTTTATAAATATATTTATATAAATATTTAACTGATTTAATATTTGAAACTACTTCAACATTTATATGACTATTAAATATAATTGATAAAGTAGGACAATATGGAACAACATAACGATTATCAACTACATATCCAGGACGTTCAAAATTTGTTCCATTATTTCGTCGACGATAATAAGGATAAGCATCTTCATCCATTTTAGTTTCTTCGAGAAAAGGTTTCGGATAATGTTTCGAACAACGTCCATCTACCAAACACCAATCACTACAAGGTCCATGAATCATATGTTTCATAACTACATCATGTAGAATACGATTCTCACATGGATCAGGAATTTCAGCAGAAATATATTTATCAACAATTTGCGGAGTTGTAATTTTATAATTGTATTTTAAAGTAATTAACATATGAACATGTGGCAAACCGCTTTTTGAAATTCAACAACATATACAAATGCTGCTACTTCACAAAAAATTTTTTTTTTAACGATTAAATCAATTAAATAATCTTTTTTATATTAAAAACCCGAGCACAAATATCAGGTCTATCCGAAGCTTATTGACCAGGTAAAAGATTTTCTTCAATTTCACGCCATTTCGGATTACAAGTCATAGTAATGAAAAGATCTGGTTTACCAAATTTACTAACTATTGCCATTGCATCTTGATAATTTTGTAACATATTGCGTGACGATCCAATAAATATGGAAGGAAGTATAACCATTTTCCCAATACGTCCATTTAAATTATTAGCCGTAGTTTGTAAATAATCTCTTAAACCTTGATATGTTTCTACGTAATTCTTTTTATGATTTTTACAATAATCAATTCTATCTTTTCCCTTTTTACATAGGTGTCTACAAGCCATTGTTGAAATAAGCGACGTCCTAATAAAAAATTAAATTCATCACGAATAGCTATACGATATTTAATATATTGTCCTCTAGTTATTCGTCTATCACTATTTAATTTTTTTAAATCACGATGCCATCCTTGGTACCATACGGAATAAAATAATGGATATATCCATGGTTCTACATTTGGATCCATAATACTAATTTTTGTAAAGTTTTAGGATTTTTATTACGTATTGTAACATATGATTCTGGAATTTCTCCATCAGCTGTTGTAGAGAATACAGCAGCAACTTCATTGATTCTTTGAGTATTATATCGACGTCGATCCATACCTGGTCTTGAAGTAAATACTAATTGTAACTCCGGTATAATAATTCACCAGATTCCATTTCTAAATGTCGTTGATTTTCTAATTCTTCATCCATCATTTGATAAGAATGAGCAAATACATTTGATTCTCGCATTATATGATCAAGATTTCGTACAATTTCAAAATCTAAATATGAATTTCGATTAAGACGATAATCAATCGCTTCATTCGAATCAATAATAAAAAGTTGGCCATATGTAGGACTTTCGTTTTGCGAAGCATATAATGCTGTATTAATTTGATAATAAATCTGCCCTTGTATTTTAAAACAATATGGACCAGGTCGTCTATCTTGAAAATTAATTAAATTAGCATTAAATGAAAATGAACTATTATAATTACGAATATGTTGAAAAAAACCATTAGATTTTACATGACTACCATTAAATAAACCACGAATGAATTCAGGAATTTCAGGTAATGACTGTAAATATACTGCACCATGATTACAACAATCATGAAATGAATGTCCTTTATTAAAAAAATTTACGCCGTAAAATGTTTTGCGTTACAATGAATACAATACACATCTATAGGACCAATATAATATTCAGTTACATGATTCAATGATATTGTATTAATATTATTTAAATGAGGTTGTTTTTTTTGTCGTGATCGATAACGAATTTGATATTCTGCAGATGGTTGTAATGTTGATCTAACAATTAAAAATTTTCTTCAGTTTTCGAATTCAATTCTATTACCGTGCGATTATTATTTGATGTTCCAGCAATACAAATATTTGTTGATTTGATATTATATTTGAAGAATTTTCAATTAATTTATTATTTTCACGATAACGCCGTTGATTTTCTCTTCTTTTTTCTCGACGTCGTTGTAGAAATTCTTCTTCTTCTTCTAAAGTACGCACAATTTTACGTCTACCCATTTTATAAAAATATATTAATATACTAATATATTAATATGTATATATGCTATGTTAAATATATATACGTAAAATATTATTAATAGACATTAATAAAAAAACAATTATTATAATCATCATTTTGTTATTATTATCATTGTCATTATTCTCATTATCATTGTCATCATTCTCATTCTCATTGTCATCATTTTCATTATCATTAATATCATTATCATCAATATCAAGATCTTCATTTATATATCATTTATATCATCAGTTATCATTAATCAGTTATCATTAATACCATTATTATTCTTATTATTAATGTTATTTATTTTTATTATTAATAACTATACATGAAAAGATATGAAAACAAATTACAATAAGTAATTAATACAAATATAATAAAATTATATAATTAAATATCATAATAATATAATAATATAATAATTATAATTACTTTAAATTAATTTACTATAAATAACTCAAACTTAATACTTAATTATATATTTAATTAATTAAATGAAGAGATATGAAAATAATTAATATAAATATAATAAAAATATATACTTAAATATAATATAATAATTATAATTATTTTAACTTAATTTATTATAAATTACTTAATAACTTTTAAATACTTTTAATAACTTTTACTTAAGCAGCGTCTACAATGAGATTTTAAAATACATAAGATCATCAATCACATTCAAGTATTAAAGAATACTCGACTGTGATTGATCAATTTCTTAGGTCTTACGCCTTAACTCTCCTTAAAATCTTTTTTAAAATGGCCTTTATACTTAATACTTAATACTTAATACTTAATTATTTAATTATTTACTACGTAATTACTTAATTAATTAATACTTAATTACTTAAGTAACTACTAATACTATTCTTGATTAATTTTTTTAACTTTTTTCCTTTCCTTTTTTCTTTTTCATTTGACTGAAGTTCCTGAAACAAAAACAATAATAAATATTAATATGTTTTTTATTTTTTTAAAATGTAATAGTATGTATAATAATAAATTATTATATAAATAATATAAATATATATATAATATGAATATATATATGTATGTATGTATATATGTATGTATATATATATATATATATATATATATATATATTGTTTTATTTTAATTGCCCCAGACAAATATCTCGAACAATATGGAAAATATGAAAATATATTTCAAAACAAAAGTTGTATGGTTTCAAAGGGGACATGTAATAGTATCATTGGTTTACCTTTGGATAATTGTTTAAAAATCATTAAGATTACCTTTAATTTCTTAAATAGAACCCACTATTTTCATTACATAGGATTCTATTAAATAAATTGAAGGTAACCTTAATATAACTTTCAAACAATTATTTAAGATCAAACCAGTGGCACCATCATATGTCCACCTGAACCCATGCAACTTTTTTCAATTTTTTTTATACTTTTCATATTTTTCGAAATATTTGCCTGAAGAATTTAAAAAAAACACCCTATCTATAAACACGGTAAATCATTTTAATGTTCAACCCCAAATTTTTCTATTCCTATGCATTTTACAAAAAAAGTTTCAGACAAAAGTTGTTTAGTTTCGAGAAAGCCATAGGATAATACCATTAGTTTGACCTTGAAGAATCAGTTGAAGATCACGTGAAGGTCATTTCAATTTTTAAAATGGCATCCCCATTTTTTTATTACGTATATTCTTGTAACTTATCTCGAAAACTTTCCAAAACGCTATATTTGAATCTTTTTACGTAAAACTTCCTGAGATATTTTAAATTTCATTACAATATTTATGACTCCTGTCAGTCGAATATCTCGAAAATCGAGTTCGGCAGCAAAAAACGTTTCAGACAAAAGTTGTCTGGTTTCAAGAAGGCTATAAGATGATACCATTGACCTTCAAGAGCTAAAAATAAGTGCCATCAAAAAATTTATTTTAATTTAAAAATTTAAATTTTTAAATGATACTTCTTATTTTTAGCTCTTGAAGGGGGTCAAACAATACCATCTAATGCGTCGTCTACAATAAGACTTTAAGATTTAAGATTTCAGAAATTGACCAATTACAATTGAATTTAAAGAAGAATAATAAATATAATTAGTCAATTTCTTAAATTTTAAGTCTTAAAGTCTCATTATAGACGTCGCTTTACAGTCTTCTTAAAATCAAACAATATCATCATAATATAAAATTTAAAATATCTCAGGAAATTCTGCATTAAAAGGCTTCAAATATAGAGTCATAGAAAGCTCTCTAGGTCAGCTACAAGAATATGTATGTAATAAAAAATTAAGGGTGTCATTTAAAAAAAATTGAGGTGACTTTTAAATGATTATCGAAGGTCGAACCAAATACCTTTTATGGCCCCCTCAAAATCATAAAACTTTCGTCTGAAACATTTTTCTCTAAAATGCTTTGTTTCCAAAATAATTGCGTACGTTGATTAAAATGACTCACCCTGTATATATATATATATATAAAGTATCTTTTATTTTGCTGACTTCGAATTTATTTCATTATTTTAGTCATATATTAATAAGTAAATGTAACAACAATTTAATTAATTACAAAGGACTCATTTGTTGATGAATTTTATAAGTATTACTGTAAAAACATACATTAATCTGTCGATGTATCTAATAAAAAATTAAGTAATAATTAAAAAAAACAATTTATAATGAATTTTTTAAATTTTATTTATAATAATTTTTTTAATTTTAGAAATTTTTTCCATTATGAATAATTATAAAAAATTGAAATCATGAGAATTTTCCTGAATCAATATATTTAAAACTGCTGTACCTTAATTTATCGAATACCTGATAAAAAAATTATATAAGTTTTACAAATAACAATTCATAATTATTAATTTTTAAAAACAAAGAACAAAATTCCGAAGTCGATAAAATAAGAGCCACTCTAATATAAGTTTTATATATAGGGTGAGCCATTCAATTAACACACGCAATTATTTCGGAAACAAAGCCATTTTGAGAGAAAATGTTTCAGACAAAAAGTTTTATGATTTCGGGGACCATAAGATGGTATCATTGGTTTGACACTGAAGAGTCATTTGAAGGTCACGTGAAGGCCACCTCAATTTTTTAAATTGCACTCCTTATTTTTATTACATATTCTTAGTAGCTGACCTCGAGAGCTTTCCAAAACACTATAATTAAATGTTTTTCCGTTAAGTACTTTTCGAGTTATAAGGCTTGAAATAATATCTTAATTTTAAATAAATGATAAATTTTTAGTAAAATATTCATTTTTCGATTATCTTATCTTAATACTTTTATGTACAAAAAAATGAGAGGAATCAATTGGTGTAAAGAAAACACATAATTGTTTCAAAAAAGAGAATGTAATTTGCAATTAACAATTACATTTTTTTTTTTTTAAAATAACTATGTTTTTCTTTACATCAATTGATTCTTCTCATTATTTTGTACATAAAAGTATTAAGATAAGATAATCGAAAAATGAATATTTTACAAGATATTTACAGTTTATATAAAATTAAGAAATGATTTCAAGTCTCATAACTCGGAAAATACATAATAAAAACTAACTTAATTATAGTGTCTTGGAAAAGCTCTCGAGATGAGTTACAAGAATATGAAAAATGTATAGTGTGTTCCATTTAAAAAAAATTGAAGTGACCTTCACGTAACCTTCAAATGACTCTTCAGCAAACCAATATTCCCATCTTATGGCCCCCTCGAAACCATAAAACTTTTATCTGAAACACCTTTTTTCAAAATGTTTTGTTTCCAAATAATTGCGTGCGTTAATTAAAAGGTTTCCCCCTTTCAGGGTTTCCCATTTAAGTGTCCATCCCAAATATCTCTCTATTTTTATTTTGAAAAAATGGTTCAGACATGTTTTGTATGGTTTCGAGGGGCCATAAGATGGTACCATTGGTTTGGACCTTGAAGAGTCACCTGAAGGTCACGTGAAGACCCTCCCAACTTTTTAAAGGAACTGCCTACTTTTTTTTGCTTATTCTTATAGCTGACCTCGAGAGTTTCCAAAACACTTATGATAAAGTATTTTTCATTAAATATTTTTCGAATTAAGAACTTGAAAGTTGTAGTATTTAGACATAAAATACATAATATCTTGTAAAATATTCATTTTTCGATAACCCCATTTAATACTTTTATTGTGCAAAATAATGAGGAGAATCAATTAGTATAAAGAAAACACACAGTTGTCTTAAAAAAAAAATATGTAATTGCTTGTTGCAAATTCATATTTTTATTTAAAACAACTGTGTGTTTTTCTTTCTAATTAATTCTTCTTATTAGCCATAAAAGTAATTAAGGAGATTATCGAGAAATGAATTTTAGAGATATTTTTTTGTGTCTAACTACAACTTTTAACCCATAATTCGAAAATACTTAATGAAAATGCTTTATCATAAATGTTTTGGAACTCTCGGGGCCAGCTATAAGAATAACCTAAAAAATGACAGTTCCATTTAAAAGTTGAGATCTTTCACGTGACCTTCAAGTGACTCTTCAAGGTCAAACCAACGACCATGCCCTCCTTCTGAAACCATATAAAACATGTCAAAGCTCTTTTCTCTAAAATAAAAAAATGAGAATTTGGGGGACACAAATGGAACACCCTATTTATCTTTTACATACATATTGTATATAATTCTTTTAACTTTTGAAATTGTTAATAAATTTAATTATTGTAATAGTCTTTTTGTAAAAATTAAATATGGCACAAATGTCTAAAATAGTATAATATATTCTTTGACTCTTCTATTTTACATTAAATAAATACTATTTTTAGGATATTCTTATCGTAAAAAATTAGAATCGTAAAATTAATTATTAAAATTCTTTTAATTAATTTACAATTGTTTATATTATAGTATTATGTACTGGAGTTATGAACTATAGTTTAGAACTGACACGCCAAAGAAAATGTGTTCTTATTTCTATTACATACATATTAAAATTTATTCTACGCATTCTTAAATACATTGCAGGAAGATAATTCTATATAGTAACTATCTATAGTAACAGCAATGATAATACACACTGAAAACTAATCAAAAAATTTATCAATAATTTGTTGCCAAAAATTAAAATAAATTGTAAACAAGATACATACTTTATACAATTAACTTTTTAATTTCCTCTAAGAAATTAACAATAAATCTTTTTATTAATTGAAAAGTTAATTGTTTATATTAATACAACTGAGAATATACAATATAGTTTAGAACACACATAAGAAAAGACATTTATTCTTGTTTCAATGTATATTTATTTAAGATATTTTTTTCTGGATTTATTCAAAATATTTAAAATGGTCTCATTTTACATTTTATGTAGATTCATAAAAATACTTTTTTTTTTTATTGAATATTCACTAAAGAATATCACAGACAATACAAATCTATTCTATAAATATCCTTCAATGAATATTTTAATGAAGTGAAAAAAAGTATAGTTTATAAATCTGCATAGAATATCAAAAATGAAACTATGTTCTAAATATTATTCCAAATAAGTTTAGAGAATATTCTGAATAAGATTTCTAGATTACATTAACGAAAAGAAATGTTCTTTTACATGTATATGTTCTAAATTGTACTGTAACATCCCAGTCACACTAATATAAATATATATAATTAACTTTAAAAAAAATTTTTTACAAGAAATAAAAATAAAGTTGTACAAAATACGTTTCTTGTATTATACAATTCAATTTTGATTTCTTCTGAGAAATTATTGATAAACTTTTAATTTCCATTATGCATTGTCATAACTATAATATAAAAAATTGTTATCTTCTGACACAATTTATATTTGAACAAAAAGTGCACGCAATCAACTTAGCCTCATATACAGTTGACGTAAAAACATGTATATATATATTTTATATATATATATATATTAATATATATATATTATATTATAATATACATATTATAGTTATAACAATGCATATTGGAAATTAAAAGTTTATCAATAATTTTCTAGAAAAAATCAAAATTGAATTGTACTTTGTACAATTTATTTTCATTTCTTGTAAAAAATTATTTTAAAGCTAATTATTTATATTACTGTGACTCGGATACAATTTACAACATACATGTAAAAGAACATTTCTTTTTGTTAATCTAATCTAGAAATCTTATTCAGAATATTCTCTAAACTTATTCAGAATATTTAAAACATAGTTTCATTTTTGATATTCTATGCAGATTTATAAACTACTTTTTTTCACTTCATTAAAATATTCACTGAAGGATATTTATAGAATAGATTTGTATTGTCTGTGATATTCTTTTGAATATTCCAATAAAGAAAAATATATAAAAGAATATGTGTTTCTACGTCAACTATATATGAGGCTAAGTTGGTTGCGTGCACTTTTTGTTCGAATATAAATTGTGTCAGAAGATAACAGTTTTTGGATGTACAGTACAATTTAGAACATACATGTAAAAGAACATTTCTTTTTGTTAATCTAATCTAGAAATCTTATTCAGAATATTCTCTAAACTTATTCAGAATGTTTAGAACATAGTTTCATTTTTGATATGCAGATTTATAAACTTTTTTCACAATCACATTAATATAAACAATTAACTGTATTAATGATGAATTTCTTACAGGAAATGAAAGTGAATGATGTACAAACATCTTAGAAACAATTTAATTCTTGCAAAATATTATCAATGGAAAGAGACTTTTTCATTAATTTCCAGTATGCGTTATCATTACTATTATTAATAAAAAACTAATTACCTTTTTGCACAATATATTTAAGACACGTATCTACCCAACTTTATGCACACAGTTGAAATAAATATTTGATCTAAAAATAAAATCAATCAAATCAGTCAAAGAATATATTGTACTATCTATGATTTTAACAATTAAAGATATTTGTTTTATAAATAAATATTATATTATACATATATTTATACATAATACATACCTTCTCTATTCTCTTTTCTTCTTTTTCCTCTTTATTTATATCAATTTCTAAATAGACACTTTCTTGTACGTACTAAATGTTCATACGTGGTAAATATAACCTCACAATACAGTCGTAGCGAAGTCGATGCTACGCCACCACTCCACTCGAACCTCGAAATGCGCGTCAGCCAATCAGCATCATTATAAAAAGGCCTCAACGCTTCGAGATATTACGAGTTATCGACTTAACATGCACTTTTAAGATAGGATACATATATACAGCGTGTCCCACCTGGAAGTGACCTCTTTTATCTTTTAAATTAAAAGATATAGGCCATAACAAAAATATATGATGACTTGAATTGAACTTTATTGTGAGTATAATTGATTACAAAATTTATCTGTATTGAAGAACGGAGAAATATGCATAATTTTTTTATAATAACGTTGATATTTTCTGACTCGTGCATTAGAAGTTAACGTATGGCATGTTGTCATTTTCATGATACTCAGTGTGCGAAAAATATAAATAGAAAGTTTATGAATCTATATAATTATGGGATACATTTAATATATATGACACATTGGTATAAAACCACATAAATGTAAACTTTATAAATTACAAAGTTTTATTTGTAAAATACTTTTTACTAAACATAAAATTTTTATAAATCATAAAATAAATAATTTTTAAAACTGGTGTGACTTTTCTATATACATACGTCAACTTCTAATGCACGAGTTAGAAAATATCTATTATAAAAAAATTATGCATACTTCTCCGTTCTTCAATATAGATAAATTTTGTAATCAATTACTATACTCACAATAAAGTTCAGTTCAAGACATTTCATTTCATATATATTTGTTGTAGTCTATCTCTTTTAATTTAAAAGATAAAAGAGATCACTTCCAGGTGGAACACGCTGTATATATGTATATGAATATAATTTATAAGTTATAATTTTTATATGAAGATGAAAGTTTCTGCAAACATTATTAGCTTATTATTACTATCAAAATTTTCGATATACAATTTATATTCAATTTTTTTGTTTCCATAATTTTTAAAAATTTTTATAATTTTAAAAAAAATCGCAAAAGGTACGACCGTCTGGCGTACACAGCGGGCATGTATCCTGGTGCGGCGGGCGCAACGGTCATGTGTTATGTATTCTGATAGTACAGGGGGAAAAATTGTCGCCGATCTCGTGTCCTTGACGAGCGGCGTCGATCTCATGTCAGTAGGGAAGGTGGTGACCGTCGCCGAAAAAAGTCGCCATTTGGATTTGAACCCTAGTCCGCATGGTGAGAAGCCCGCACTTAGCTGCGCCACTGCAGATCGTATCAATTTTTAATATGTCGATACTATTATTTATGTTATTTATACATATGACAATTAAAAATCATCCGATTTATGTCGTGTTTGATGTCATTTTAATCGCAAAAATTTCATTAATCCATTAAAATTATTTTCAAACCAATAAAATGCTAAATAAAAATTTCAATTTTTAATTTATAAGATGTTTATGTTACAGATAAGATAAGATCCTCACTGCTGAAATTAAGAAAAATATATTCTTCTTTAGTAAACTTTTTCTTCAATTTTATAAATATAGTTTTATAAGTATAGTATTATTATATATATGTATAGTATTATTATATTATATATATGAAATAAATAATTTAAACACTTTGCACACGTCTATTTCATCTTGTACATAGCTTTATTATATCATCGTTTTTGCATATGCCAAACATGCAATAAGAAGGAACTAAATGTGCTACAATATTTAATTTGAAAATATATTTGTGTATATATATATATATATATATTTATACACTATATATATTTAATATCTATATATATTTAATATCATATACTCTTTTTATTTTTATCTGTATGTAATAAATGCAAATAAATTGTTTATTATTTAATTGTTTATTAATACATATAAGGTATTGAGTATATATAATTATCTATATTTTGTGTTTTATACCATAATGTGTGTGAAAAAAGTTATAAATACGTGTATTACAATAATAATAAATATATGTATATGAATAATATGTATTATGAATGCTATTATAAAATAATTTCATTCATTATGATATAAAATACAAAAGAGCATAATTTTATATACAATATGTAATTGTATTTCTAATAGACAATTTATTTTCATTTATATTACATACAGATAAAAATAAGAAAAGAGTATGACATTAGATATATAGTGTTACATACTTGGATGCGTACAGACGGGAAAAACACTTTTTTTCCAGATAGCGTCCGACCATAAGACCTATTTGGATGCGTACAGACAAGAAAAACACTTTTTTCCAGATAGCGTCCGACCATAAGACCTATTTGGATGCGTACAGACAAGAAAAACACTTTTTTCCAGATGGCGTCCGACCATAAGACCTATTTGGATGCGTACAGACGAGAAAAATACTTTTTTTCCAGATAGCGTCCGACCATAAGACCTATTTGGATGCGTACTGACGAGATAAACACTTTATTTTCAAATAGCGCAAGTCGCATGCGACATACTTGAATGCATACAGACGAAAAAAACACTTTTTTACAGATAGCGTTCGACCATAAGACCTATTTGAATGCGTACTGACGAGATAAACACTTTATTTTCAAATAGTGCAAGTCGCATGCGACATACTTGGATGCGTACAGACGAGAAAAATACTTTTTCCAGATAGCGTCAGACCATGAGACCTATTTGGATGCGTACTGACGAGATAAACACTTTATTTTCAAATAGCGCAAGACGCATGCGACATACTTGGATTGCGTACAGACAAGAAAAACACTTTTTCTCCAGATAGCATCCGACCATAAGACCTATTTGGATGCATACAGACGAGAAAAACCTTTTTTCCAGATAGCGTCCGACCATAAGACATACTTGGATGCGTACAGACGAGAAAAACACTTTTTTCAGATAGCGCCCGAACATACGACCTATTTGAATGCGTATAGACGAGAAAAACACTTTTTTCTCAGATAGCGCAAGACGATGCGACCTACTTGGATGCGTACAGACGAGAAAAACACTTTTTCCAGATAACGCTCGACCATATGACATACTTGTATGCGTACATATGAGGAAAACAATTTTTTCAAATAGCGTAAGATGTATGCGACATACATGGATGCGTACAGACGAGAAAAACACTTTTTCCAGATAGCGTCCGACCATAAGACCTATTTGGATGCGTACTGACGAGATAAACACATTATTTTCAAATAGCGCAAGTCGCATGCGACATACTAGGATGTGCAGACGAGAAATAAACTTTTTCCAGATAGCGCAAGTCGCATGCGACTACTTGGATGCGTACGGACGAGAAAAACTTTTTTTCCAGATAGCGTCCTACCATAAGACCTATTTGGATGCGTACAGACGAGAAAAACACTTTTTTTCCAGATAGCGTCCGACCATAAGACCTATTTGGATGCGTACTGACGAGATAAACACATTATTTTCAAATAGCGCAAGTCGCATGCGACATACTAGGATGTGTACAGACGAGAAATAAACTTTTTTCCAGATAGCGCAAGTCGCATGCGACATACTTGGATGCGTACGGACGAGAAAAACATTTTTTCCAGATAGCGTCCTACCATCAGACCTATTTGGATGCGTACAGACGAGAAAAACGCTTTTTCCAGATAGCGTCCGACCATAAGACCTATTTGGATGCGTACTGACGAGATAAACACTTTATTTTCAAATTAAAATGAATAATAAAAGGCAGTAAAGTGCCAACGCAGTTGTAGGGCGTGAAAAATCTTTTACAAGATAATCAATTTTTAAGAATCCTTCTTCTTTATTCCATCAAACGTTTCGGACTCAATTCGAGCCTTCTTCAGTGATTCTGATAAAAACAAAAACAAAAATGTCAAATAAAGTCGCGACAAAAATGCAATATTAATAATTTAGCGCAAAAGAGAGAAAGTATAGTCACATGTATGCATAGTCTATAAGAGCGACGCGACTTCGTTAAAGCCGATCCACCCGAGAAAGTCCGCTGTAAGTAGCCCTCTCAACGATGCAAAACGCGAAGGCGATGCACTAACAAAATAAATATACATCTAATCAAAACCAGATAGGAGAAGTTGATTGCCCCTGGTCAAAAATCACTTACTCGGACACGAGAAGATCGGCACAACCGCAACGATCACTCAGCACGCTAACAGTCGACTAGGCTGAAAATTCAAACGCAACGATAAAATGATGTCAAATGATTGAACAATAACAAACAACAAACATTGAGGACAAAATCAGTCAAACAAACAACGACCCGTTAAAGCTTAGGCATGTTTTCAATTATCGTCAGACATGAAGTATTTAATTTTGAAGTATCGCTTTGGAGATTCAACGCTTTTTTGGCGATTAATATAAATCATCTCAGATATCAATCTTTTTCCTAAAAAGCCCTCATCAAAATCTCGACCTCATCAAAATCAAAAGTATGATTAAGCGCTCTATGTTCGGCAATGACAGACGTGAGATTCTTTCTATGTTCTTTGATCCTCGTTCTTAGTGAGCGTCCCGTTTGTCCTATGTAAGAGCGTCGCAATCAGTGCAGTTAATTTTATACACTATATTGTTGCGTGAATCTTTTTGTAAGCTATCTTTACCAACTTTAATAAATTGGCGCAAATTGTTTATTCCAGTATAAAGCTTAACTTTGAGACCTCTGACACAATGTCGAAAACGTTCTGATATATTCCTCAAATACGGAACATTAAAATATGCAGTCTTATCTTTTTCTCTGTCAACGTCAACCACACTCTCACCATCCATCAAACCGTTATCATATTTGTTGTTAAATCTATGAAATAGAATGTTAAGTCGGTTACTAATTGTGTGAAAAATAAGAGAGGGGTATCCATTGTTCAAAAGAATGTTAACGACAAATTCAAGATTTTCCTTGTGAAACCTTGGATGAGAAAGCCAAAAACCTTGTCTGTCAAACCAATTATTGTCCACCTTCTTCTGACAAAGGGGGTGTCGCGACTCAAAGTGGGGGTATCTTCCTTAGAAGGTCGGTTTATGGAACCAATTAAATTCAATGTGTCCATTTACTAAAATAATTGTGACGTCAAGAAAATTCAAACGATTGTCGACACCCTCCTCCATGGTGAACTGCAACCTCGTGTGGAACGAGTTGAATGTGTTCAAGACAATATTAAGCATTGAGGAGGGCGCCGCCAATATGATGTCGTCGACATATCTAAAATAAAAGGAAGATCCACGGAAAGAGTCGCAATCGCCCTTGATTCTAAATCTTGAAGCGTGATCTCTGCGATAATCAGGGGAAAGAGGAGAGCCCATGGGCGTGCCAAAAGTTTGCTGATAACAAACATCGTTGAACATAAAAAACGTAGAGTTCAAAATGAAACGAACTGCAGTTACAAATTCATCGCGAGGTATCTGGCAATTTTTTCCAATATAGTCCCATCTGTTAGACAAGCTATCAATGGCCATACCAAAAGGTATGTTGGTGAATAATGAGACAACATCCAATGAAATCAATTTTATGTCGCCATCAATACGTCTGCCATTAAGTCTATCGACCACTTGCGCGCTGTTAATATTTTGGCTATCAGGTCTCGGAATAGATTTATATGATGTCATGTAAAAATTTGGCGAGACCATACAGCGGTGTGTTTTTAGATGAGACTATTATGCGCAACGGGTTATTTTTCTTATGAATTTTGGCAGTCCATAAGCCCTCGGTAAAACGCCGTCTGTACAATTTAAAGATCTATACTTCGCAACAGAGATGTAATCTCGAACTCTCCACCTAGGCCAACATATCATGTAGATTGCTAATCAACTTATTAATCCGGTTTTTATTAATTACTCTATATGTGTTTTTGTCCGCTAATAAACCAGACATATTCGAAAGATAGTCGTCCTTATCCATCGCGACTGTTATATTACCCTTGTCGGCTCTCGTAAACAAAATATCTGGATTGTCTTTTGTGAATTTCTTTACAGCATTAAAGGAATTCATAACAATCTTGTCAACTGGAGACTCGTGTGAAATGGAATTATAAAAAGTATTCATAACAGGAAAAGATCTGCTTCTCACTGTCATGTGAACATCCATGGGCAGTCTACCAATATTATACTCCACACTTTTTAATAATTCGACCATCGTTTTATCCTTGTCGATAACAGGTAAACAAAATTTTCTCTCCCAGTTGCAACGAAGTTGTACTTCTTGAGGTATGGTCACGGAAGACAAATTAACGAACCACTCATCTCTTAATTCTGAGACAGGGAAACCTGTGGCGAGAAAGACAAAGAATCAAGGTCAATACCTCAGCCGAGGAGGAGGGTTGAGGATTGAAGGAAAAATTCAGGTTGTTAGAGTTTAACAAAGATTGATTAGGTTGATAATTCGGAAACAAACAAAAATACCGAATCGGACGAATATCTTTCTGTGTCTCTCTAAGTTGTTTTTAACAACCAATTAAATTTCTTATCTAATTTCATGCTTTCATGGAGGTAAAAGACTCGTGGATCTGTTCTGTTTAACAAAGAATTTTTACAAATATGTACCGGTAAACTATTAGATATTAATCGAGTCACAACCAGCAACTCACGGCGCCAAGCCCGAACATGTCTGTACGCATCCTTTTTCTTTTAAAGTGTAAAGCCTCTTAACGGGGCAGGCAAATACGTAAACGTCGCACCAAATCCTTTAAGGACGCCGAAAAAAGAAGGACGCACAGCAGGCAAACGTTATAAAAGCCCTCAAACAATTAAAAGAATAAAAAGGGAGAGGAAGACTTTTAACCCCAGCTGGAAAAACAACACTTCTCTTTTTGCGCTAATTTATTAATATTGCATTTTTGTCGCGACTTTATTTGACATTTTGTTTCTTGTTTTTATCAGAATCACTGAAGAGGCTCGAATTGAGTCCGAAAGTTTGATGGAATAAAGAAGAGGATTCTTAAAATGATTATCTTGTAAAAGATTTTTCACGCCCTACAACTGCGTTGGCTCTTTACTGCCTTTTATTATTCATTTTAATTTGTTAATTTTGAGGAGCTTTTTATAACGTTTATTTTATTTTAATATTGCGCTGGCTGAAAATATGCGTTTTTCAACCTTTTTTCAATTTGTTAATTTTTATTTTGGCTTTAGGACTGTATCTCATTTAAAGAAATGGATTTGGATTAGTAAACGATTATCTAGTTTAAATTTACGTATTATATTTTTGAGAAAATGCATCAGTCACAATGTAACACCACAACATTTGAGGTTTTATAACCGTTATCATAACGACTTACACCATTCTGTGTCTCGGAGACGATATGTTAATTTGAGGACTAAGTTTATCAGAGACATTTTGAAAAATGAAATTAAGGATGCGTACAGACATGTTCGGGCTTTGCGCCGTGAGTTGCTGGTTGTGACTCGATTAATATCTAATAGTTTACCGGTACATATTTGTAATAATTTCTTTGTTAAACAGAACAGATCTCAGCGAGCTTTTTACCTCCATGAAAGCATGAAATTAGATAAGAAATTTAATTGGTTGTTAAAAAACAACTTAGAGAGACACAGAAAGATATTCGTCCGATTCGGTATTTTTGTTTGTTTCCGAATTATCAACCTAATCAATCTTTGTTAAACTCTAACAACGTGAATTTTTCCTTCAATCCTCAACCCTCCTCCTCGGCTGTATGTATTGACCTTGATCCTTTGTCTTTCTCGCCACAGGTTTCTCCTGTCTCAGAATTAAGAGATGAGTGGTTTGTTAATTTGTCTTCCGTGACCATACCCTCAAGAAGTACAACTTCTGTTGCAACTGGGAGAGAAATTTTGTTTACCTGTTATCGACAAGGATAAAACGATGGTCGAATTATTAAAAAGTGTGGAGTATAATATTGGTAGACTGCCCATGGATGTTCGCATGACAGTGAGAAGCAGATCTTTTCCTGTTATAAATACTTTTTATAATTCCATTTCACACGAGTCTCCAGTTGACAAGATTGTTATGAATTCCTTTAATGCTGTAAAGAAATTCACAAAAGACAATCCAGATATTTTGTTTACGAGAGCCGACAAGGGTAATATAACAGTCGCGATGGATAAGGACGACTATCTTTCGAATATGTCTGGTTTATTAGCGGACAAAAACACATATAGAGTAATTAATAAAAACCCGATTAATAAGTTGATTAGCAATCTACATGATATGTTGGCTAGGTGGAGAGCTCGAGATTACATCTCTGTTGCGAAGTATAGATCTTTAAATTGTACAGACGGCGTTTTACCGAGGGCTTATGGACTGCCAAAAATTCATAAGAAAAATAACCCGTTGCGCATAATAGTCTCATCTAAAAACACACCGCTGTATGGTCTCGCCAAATTTTTACATGACATCATTTATAAATCTATTCCGAGACCTGATAGCCAAATTATTAACAGCGCGCAAGTGGTCGATAGACTTAATGGCAGACGTATTGATGGCGACATAAAATTGATTTCATTGGATGTTGTCTCATTATTCACCAACATACCTTTGGATATGGCCATTGATAGCTTGTCTAACAGATGGGACTATATTGGAAAAAATTGCCAGATACCTCGCGATGAATTTGTAACTGCAGTTCGTTTCATTTTGAACTCTACGTTTTTTATGTTCAACGATGTTTGTTATCAGCAAACTTTTGGCACGCCCATGGGCTCTCCTCTTTCCCCGATTATCGCAGAGATCACGCTTCAAGATTTAGAATCAAGGGCGATTGCGACTCTTTCTGTGGATCTTCCCTTTTATTTTAGATATGTCGACGACATCATATTGGCGGCGCCCTCCTCAATGCTTAATATTGTCTTGAACACATTCAACTCGTTCCACACGAGGTTGCAGTTCACCATGGAGGAGGGTGTCGACAATCGTTTGAATTTTCTTGACGTCACAATTATTTTAGTAAATGGACACATTGAATTTAATTGGTTCCATAAACCGACCTTCTCAGGAAGATACCTCCACTTTGAGTCGCGACACCCCCTTTGTCAGAAGAAAGGTACAATAATTGGTTTGACAGACAAGGTTTTTTGGCTTTCTCATCCAAGGTTTCACAAGGAAAATCTTGAATTTGTCGTTAACATTCTTTTGAACAATGGATATCCGCTCTCTCTTATTTTTCACACAATTAGTAACCGACTTAACATTCTATTTCATAGATTTAACAACAAATATGATAACGGTTTGATGGATGGTGAGAGTGTGGTTGACGTTGACAGAGAAAAAGATAAGACTGCATATTTTAATGTTCCGTATTTGAGGAATATATCAGAACGTTTTCGACATTGTGTCAGAGGTCTCAAAGTTAAGCTTTCTTATACTGGAATAAACAATTTGCGCCAATTTATTAAAGTTGGTAAAGATAGCTTACAAAAAGATTCACGCAACAATATAGTGTATAAAATTAACTGCACTGATTGCGACGCCTCTTACATAGGACAAACGGGACGCTCACTAAGAACGAGGATCAAAGAACATAGAAAGAATCTCACGTCTGTCATTGCCGAACATAGAGCGCTTAATCATACTTTTGATTTTGATGAGGTCGAGATTTTGGATGAGGAAGCGTTTTTAGGAAAAAGATTGATATCTGAGATGATTTATATTAATCGCCAAAAAAGCGCGTTGAATCTCCAAAGCGATACTTCAAAATTAAATACTTCATGTCTGACGATAATTGAAAACATGCCTAAGCTTTAACGGGTCGTTGTTTGTTTGACTGATTTTGTCCTCAATGTTTGTTGTTTGTTATTGTTCAATCATTTGACACCATTTTATCGTTGCCGTTTGAATTTTCGGCCTAGTCGACTGTTAGCGTGCTGAGTGATCGTGTCGGTTGTGCCGATCTTCTCGTGTCCGAGTAAGTGATTTTTGACCAGTGGCAATCAACTTCTCCTATCTGGTTTTGATTAGATGTATATTTATTTTGTTAGTGCATCGCTCTTCGCGTTTTGCATCGTTGAGAGGGCTACTTACATCGGACTTTCTCGGGTGGATCGGCTCTAACGAAGTCGCGTCGCTCTTATAGACTATGCATACATGTGACTATACTTTCTCTTCTTTTTGCGCTAATTTATTAATATTGCATTTTTGTCGCGACTTTATTTGACATTTTTGTTTCTTGTTTTTATCAGAATCACTGAAGAAGGCTCGAATTGAGCCGAAACGTTTGATGGAATAAAGAAGAAGGATTCTTAAAAATTGATTATCTTGATAATCAATTAAAAGATTTTTTCAAGTAAAAGATTTTTCACGCCCTACAACTGCGTTGGCTCTTTACTGCCTTTTATTATTCATTTTAATTTGAAAATAAAGTGTTTATCTCGTCAGTACGCATCCAAATAGGTCTTATAGTCGGACGCTATCTGGAGAAAAAGTGTTTTTCTTGTCTGTACGCTTCCAAATAGGTCTTATGGTAGGACGCTATCTGGAAAGAACTTGTTTTTCTCGTCTGTACGCATCCAAGTATGTCGCATGCGACTTGCGCTATTTGAAAATAAATTGTTTATCTCGTCAGTACGCATCCAAATAGGTCTTATGGTCGGACGCTATCTGGAAAAAAAGTGTTTTTCTCGTCAGTACGCATCCAAATAGGTCTTATGGTCGGACGCTATCTGGAAAAAAAGTGTTTTTCTCGTCTGTACGCATCCATGTATGTCGCATACGTCTTGCGCTATTTGAAAAGAAAGTGTTTTTCTCATATGTACGCATACAAGTATGTCATATGGTCGAGCGTTATCTGGAAAAAAAGTGTTTTTCTCGTCTGTACGCATCCAAGTAGGTCGCATCGTCTTGCGCTATCTGGAAAAAAAGTGTTTTTCTCGTCTATACGCATTCAAGTAGGTCGTATGGTCGGGCGCTATCAGGAAAAAAAGTGTTTTCTCGTCTGTACGCATCCAAGTAGGTCTTATGGTCGGACGCTATCTGGAAAAAAAGTGTTTTTCTCGTCTGTATGCATCCAAATAGGTCTTATGGTCGGACGCTATCTGGAGAAAAAGTGTTTTTCTCGTCTGTACGCATCCAAGTATGTCGCATGCGTCTTGCGCTATTTGAAAATAAAGTGTTTATCTCGTCAGTACGCATCCAAATAGGTCTCATGGTCTGACGCTATCTGGAAAAAAGTATTTTTCTCGTCTGTACGCATCCAAGTATGTCGCATGCGACTTGCACTATTTGAAAATAAAGTGTTTATCTCGTCAGTACGCATTCAAATAGGTCTTATGGTCGAACGCTATCTGTAAAAAAAGTGTTTTTTTCGTCTGTATGCATTCAAGTATGTCGCATGCGACTTGCGCTATTTGAAAATAAAGTGTTTATCTCGTCAGTACGCATCCAAATAGGTCTTATGGTCGGACGCTATCTGGAAAAAAAGTATTTTTCTCGTCTGTACGCATCCAAATAGGTCTTATGGGCGGACACTATCTGGAAAAAGTGTTTTTCTCGTCTGTACGCATCCAAGTATGTCGCATGCGACTTGCGCCATTTGAAAATAAAGTGTTTATCTCGTCAGTATGCATTCAAATAGGTCTTATGGTCGGACGCTATCTGGAAAAAAAGTGTTTTTTCTTGTCTGTACGCATCCAAATAGGTCTTATGGTCGGATGCTATCTGGAAAAAAAAGTGTTTTTCTTGTCTGTACGCATCCAAATAGGTCTTATGGTCGGACGCTATCTGGAAAAAAATTTCTCGTCTGTACGCATCCAATGAAGTATGTAACACTATATATCTAATGTCATACTCTTTTCTTATTTTTATCTGTATGTAATATAAATGAAAATAAATTGTCTATTAGAAATACAATTACATATTGTATATAAAATTATGCTCTTTTGTATTTTATATCATAATGAATGAAATTATTTTATAATAGCATTCATAATACATATTATTCATATACATATATTTATTATTATTGTAATACACGTATTTATAACTTTTTTCACACACATTATGGTATAAAACACAAAATATAGATAATTATATATACTCAATACCTTATATGTATTAATAAACAATTAAATAATAAACAATTTATTTGCACTTATTACATATAGATAAAATTAAAAAGAGTATATGATATTAAATATATATAGATATTAAATATATATAGTGTATAAATATATATATATATATATATACACAAATATATTTCTCAAATTAAACATTTTAGCACATTTAGTTCCTATTTATTGCATGTTTGGCATATGCAAAACGATGATATAATAAAGCTATGTACAAGATGAAATAGACGTGTGCAAAGTGTTTAAATTATTTATTTCATATATATAATATAATAATACTATACATATATATAATAATACTATACATTTATAAAATTGAAGAAAAAGTTTACTAAAGAAGAATATATTTTTCTTAATTTCAGCAGTGAGGATCTTATCTTATCTGTAACATAAACATCTTATAAATTAAAAATTGAAATTTTTATTTAGCATTTTATTGGTTTGAAAATAATTTTAATGGATTAATGAAATTTTTGCGATTAAAATGACATCAAACACGACATAAATCGGATGATTTTTAATTGTCATATGTATAAATAACATAAATAATAGTATCGACATATTAAAAATTGATACGATCTGCAGTGGCGCAGCTAAGTGCGGGCTTCTCACCATGCGGACTAGGGTTCAAATCCAAATGGCGACTTTTTTCGGCGACGGTCACCACCTTCCCTACTGACATGAGATCGACGCCGCTCGTCAAGGACACGAGATCGGCGACAATTTTTCCCCCTGTACTATCAGAATACATAACACATGACCGTTGCGCCCGCCGCACCAGGATACATGCCCGCTGTGTACGCCAGACGGTCGTACCTTTTTTTTTTTTTAAAATTATAAAAATTTTTAAAAATTATGGAAAAAAAAAATTGAATATAAATTGTATATCGAAAATTTTGATAGTAATAATAAGCTAATAATGTTTGCAGAAACTTTCATCTTCATAAAAAAATTATAACTTATAAATTATATTCATATACATATATGCAGCGTGTTCCACCTGGAAGTGATCTCTTTTATTTTTTAAATTAAAAGAGATAGACTACAACAAATATGAAATGAAATGTCTTGAACTGAACTTTATTGTGAGTATAGTAATTGATTACAAAATTTATCTATATTGAAGAACGGAGAAGTATGCATAATTTTTTTATAATAGATATTTTCTAACTCATTAGAAGTTGACGTATGTATATAGAAAAGTCACACCAGTTTTAAAAATTATTTATTTTATGATTTATAAAAATTTTATGTTTAGTAAAAAGTATTTTACAAATAAAACTTTGTAATTTATAAAGTTTACATTTATGTGGTTTTATACCAATGTGTCATATATATTAAATGTATCCCATAATTATATAGATTCATAAACTTTCTATTTATATTTTTCGCACACTGAGTATCATGAAAATGACAACATGCCATACGTTAACTTCTAATGCACGAGTCAGAAAATATCAACGTTATTATAAAAAAATTATGCATATTTCTCCGTTCTTCAATACAGATAAATTTTGTAATCAATTATACTCACAATAAAGTTCAATTCAAGTCATCATATATTTTTGTTATGGCCTATATCTTTTAATTTAAAAGATAAAAGAGGTCACTTCCAGGTGGGACACGCTGTATATATGTATATGGATATAAATTATAAGTTATAATTTTCATATGAAGATGAACGTTTCTGCAGACGTTATTAGCATATTATTACTATCAAAATTTTCAATATACAATTTGTATTCAATTCTTTTATGATATATAATATATGATGTTATTAATATTTATCTATCCTATCTCATTTTTAAATTAATTTATCTTTATATTTATATTATAATTTATATTAAATTATAAATTCATGCAAATAAATTTAAAGTCTTTTCATTGACGATTTCAGAAAAATTAATTAGAGATCGTTCAATGACTATTCAAAGGTCGTTTATAATAATGATCGATTCGAAGATTGTTTAATTGACAATAATTGATAATGACAATAAAAATCAGAATTCTCGATCGTAAGACGAGAGGGAGAGAGATAGAAAAAGAG
Source organism: Camponotus fellah (assembly GCA_030586385.1). NCBI lineage: Eukaryota > Metazoa > Arthropoda > Insecta > Hymenoptera > Formicidae > Camponotus > Camponotus fellah. The sequence goes on along the minus strand of JAPIVC010000525.1, from coordinate 9,176 downwards.
GCAAGGAGAGAGAGAGAGAGAGAAACGCGCGATATCAGTACATGTGTATGCGGAGTAAGTCGTCATGTGCACATGTCCATACGCGCACGCAATCATCTGATCTAATGTGCGGACAATTATTCTTGCATGTACTGAGCGTACAACAAAAAGAGTCGCAAAATCACTCGTTATAACGAGCGTACGAAAAACTTTTGTGTGTTTATGTGTTTTACATATAATACAAAACATTATTTTGTGTAGTTTCGTGTAGTGTAGTTATTTGTGATAGAGAAAAATGGATCAAAAGCGCGATGCGAAGCATTTGCCTCCCAGTCGACGTAGAGTTTCCTTGAAGAAAAGCTGGATGAAAAGGTCAGTATTTCTATTTATATTAAAAGGAATTGTTTTTGTCGATTTATGTTAGATGTCATATCGTTTTCTAATGAAACAGATTTCATTACTCCGAGAACAATTTAACCTTATTTTTCATAACGTTATTTTCCAATAAATTTTTATTTTTGATCAAAAATGAATTTTGATTTATAAGTTATATAAATAATATAAAATATACTACTATATAATAATATATAAATAACATAAAATATATATAGAGAGTTACTATGTCCCATTTGACAGTTTCACTTTTATGAAGCACAAGATTCTTTATTCTCAATTAATCAAATTGTCAAATCAATAAAATATTCAAATAATGCTGCAGTGTTCTTCATGTACATTGATTAAAACATCCAAATACTTCTATAAACACAAGACAGATTTTTAGACGTCATTAATCACACCTTTTGAGTGATGATTTGTATCATTTGAAAACGATAATATTGTGTAATTTGACTTCCATAAAATATTACTAGTATTATGAAAATTGTTCTACATTTTCTTTTTTACAAATTACATCTTTAAAACAATTCCTAAATAAATATAATATATAAGTATATTATTAAAATATTAATAAATATATTATTATAAATATATATTAAAATTTTTTTTATATGTTAAATCTCTAATTTCAGCTAAACATAGAATTTACTGATAAAAAGTCCAACTAGCTTTGCAAAATGTCCAAAATGTTTAAAACAAATTTTTATTTTAAAGTTTTATAAATGTTGATATATGTCAGTATTTACTTAGAATTACAAGTCTAGTAAAAGTCGAAATTATTTTCAGATTTGTGAGCTACATTTTCTTTTCATTAATTGAAAGAGTATCAATCTATCAATAAGTTTATGTTCATAACAAAATTTACTTTTTGATTAGAAAAAAATGCTTTTACTACTTTTTTTGTGTTTTTTCTTATCACTTAATTTATTCAATTTTATAAGAAATAGAAGAAACATATTTAAAACATTCAAACACAAAATAATACTTTCGACTTATACTAATTCTAAGTAATACTAACATTTATCAAGACTGATAAAACTCTAAAGACTGTTTTGAATATTTTTGGACTTTTTCCAAAATTGGTTTGATAAATGTTTACCAGTAAATTCTATTTAACCAAAAGAATCGCAGTAACGTATATACAGCTATACATATGCATACAGATTATATCTAATGCATATGCAGCACATACATAAACAAATAAAGTATAAGCAACTATCTTTTCCTTTTCTAAATTTTCTACATTTTGAATCATTCCAATGATTTTTATCGTCTTATTATATTTATGCGGATTTTTATTCAATGACTTATATTCCTTTTGTTTTTTTTTTTACATTTTTTTACATTTTGAATCATTCCAATGATTTTTATCGTCTTATTATATTTATGCGGATTTTTATTCAATGACTTATATTCCTTTTGTTTTTTTTTTATATGTATTTGTCTATACATCTGTATATATTATGGTATGTTTTATAAGTGCATCATATAATCTGCATGTATATCAATAAATATTATATATATCTTATATTTCAGCCAGATTACATCTTTTTCTAACACATGTAGGCATTTTATGAAACATGGTCACGCTCTCAAATCATGAAAAAATGAAATAATAATTTGGATCGTTTTAGATTCTCATTTTCAGTTTTTTTTTATAAACTATCTTTGCAGAATGACCACTTTATAGAAAATTATGTGTATTTGTAAAAGAGAATTTTTAATCTTGTATTAACATATTCATACAACAATAACAAAGTTTTAGAAAAAGTAATAAATAAAATGTTCAAAAATCATGAATATCTGAATAAAATTTTTTAAGCTGTGTTGAATTTTACTTAGATAATTATAATTTCTATGAATATTAATAAAATATGTTGTTATCAACTACATTTTGTGGAATCTCATCCATCTTTGTAAAGTATTTTTTAAACACCTAACTCTTTTTATAATTCTTTAATGATATAAAAATAATTATTAATTATTAATTATTAATAAATTCAACGTAAGCATTAAAACGTCAGGAAAAGCGTTTGTCGTTCATATAAAGACTCAAATAAACCGTCCAGAATCTAAAATGATGTACAAATCGTTATATTTGACAATGCTACTTACATCGGACTCTCTCGGGATCCTCTAACGTCGCTCCTCTTTGTATGCTACATACTATACTTTCTTTCTTTCGCTAATTTATTAATATTCATTTTCGCATTTTTTACTTTTTCTTGTTTTTTCAATACTAAAACTCATTCAAACTATAATTTGACAATGTTACGGGTTGTTTGTTAGCATTTTACAAAAAGACTACAACTTGTAGCCAAATGTATAGTAAAACTAATGTAAAATATTTCATTTCAGAATGTGATTGCATTTTATAAAATATCTAAATCTTTTAGAAAAATGAATTTTGTAAGCTGACTGTGTGTGTGTGTGTAAAAATATAAAAAAATCTAGAAAAAAATCTTTGACAGAAACAATGCAGTCTTTTGCTTATTTATATTCTAAACTAAAAATTGAGATTATGTGTAATATATAGTAGTATATAATAAGTAGTATATAGTAATATATAATAGTAATTAGTATAATAATAGTTAGTACCATTTGATACCAGATGCGGTTTGCATGTACGCATTGCTTAAAAAAAATCCTAGAGGCGATTTATTCGTGGGCTAGTTGTAATATTTCATATCGATGCGGTTTGCATGTACGTATTGCTTAATAAATAATCCCAGAGGCGATTTATTCGTGGGCTGGTTGTAATATTTTCTACCAGATGCGATTTGCATGTACGCACTGGTTAAAAAAAAATCCCAGGGACGATTTATTCGTGGGCTGGTTGTAATATTTTCTACCAGATGCGATTTGCATGTACGCACTGGTTAAAAAAAATCCCAGAGGCGATTTATTCGTGAGCTGGTTGTAATATTTCATATCGATGCGGTTTACATGTACGCATTGCTTAAAAAATAATCCCAGAGGCGATTTATTCGTGGGCTGGTTGTAATATTTTCTACCAGATGCGATTTGCATGTACGCACTGGTTAAAATTATCCCAGAGGCGATTTATTCATGGGCTGGTTGTAATATTTTCTATCAGATGCGATTTGCATGTACGTATTGGCTAAAAAAATAATCCCAGAGGCGATTTATTCGTGAGCTGGTTGTATAATACATATTATAATAAATACATATTAGATGCGGTTTTCATGTTCTAAAAAATATTTATATTTTCAAATTATGTATTATATCACATAATAGTTTTAGTAACAAACTATTGTATATTTAATAATATTAATTTAATTTTTACTGATAAATAAACAAAAGACTGCACTTTTAGAGAATTTTTTCTAGATATATAAATAAGTAATAAAATATACATATAATTATCACAATACCTCCCTAATTTTTTAAATATTTTACAAAATACTAATCTTTATTTTTCTTTACAGGCGATTAAAACGCATGGAGCTTCAAAACATTAACGACTCCAGAAGCATTAAGAATGTTAATGATCTATCGATTTAAAAAATCGGTAGAATTATTTCCCGATATGATAGATTCGAAAGTTAATATTCAAACAATGCTGTGTCAAGAGTCAAATATAGGTATGTATAATGTAGAAAAAGATACTGAACTTTCTAAAAATAACATAGTTTAAATGATTCCGAAAGCATGGATATTAGCGATGAATCTATCGAGTTTAAATCGGTAGAATCATTTCCCGATACGATGAATTCTAAAGCTAATAGTCAAATAATGCATTGCCAGGAGTCAAATACAGATATGTACAATGTAGAATAAAATGTCGAATTTTGCCGAAGATAACAAAGATTTTGTTAAATTGTCGAAAATAGCCTTCTGAATACGAATCGTATCCAAGAAAAATTGCCTGAAGGCCGCCGCATTGTCGACATTTCTTTCCATGGAAATCCATAGAACGTTCGATAATAATGCACAAGGAATAGAGTGCCAATTTAAAGATTGGAAACTCATAAATTCTTGTCGCTATGGGTTGAAGACGCAGTTGTCTTTCAAATGCCAAATGTGCCATTATGAAGCCAAGATCTGGTCAGAACCCACTAAACCGGAAACATTAGATGTTAATACGGCTTCTGTAGCAGGAACTATTACGACTGGAATTGGTTTTGCTCAGCTAGGAGAGCTGTGTGCATTCATGAATATTCCATGTATGTCCGATAAAAGTTATGGAAATTATTGAGAAAGGTGTAATCAATGATTTCGGGGAAAACCAACTATGGAAAATGGCTGGCGAAGCTGAAAAGCAACTCGCTCTTGAAAGAATGAAACTATAAACGGTATTCCATACATAACCGTGGTAGTTGTTAGTTGGATCAATAGATCATACGGCAACACTTACGATTCACTTTCCGGTGCTATAATTGGTTACCAAAAGAAAAAGGTACTCTTCGTTGGTGTCCAACAAATTTTGTTCCCTCTGTGATTTTCGGAACAAAACGGAATCGAACCAAGAAATCCAAATGTTACAAAGATTTCGATCATAGTTCAAGCTCTACAAGCCTGTAGGTGACGTGCCATTGCAGAGGGCTTCAAGAGTAGCCTGGACATACGTGGAATAATTTATAGAACGTTGTTGCTGATGGTGATAGTAACGTTTATCAGGCCATTCTTGATAGCAAACCATTTGCGAACAAAAGATAACCGTTAAAATAATAGAATGCAATGAATCATTTGCTTCGCAATCTGTGCAAAAGTTGAGGGGGCTGTAGCAATGACAACTCAACAAAAAGATGCATAGAAAGCGTGGTTTCGTCCATTTACGAAATGTTGTAAAAAAAAACATATTAAAAATACGAAAAGAGATAGTAAAAGCAATTGATTTGCGAAAAGAAGAAATCCAACCTGACCATAAGGAGGCTATGGAAATTATTAAAAAGATATATTAAATATTTCTAGCCATATATTTGGTGAACATAAACGATGTAAGGAACGCGGTATAAGTGGACTGTGATGAAACAAAGAATTATGTACCGTTTCTCGAACAGCACGGTCTTTATCAGAAAGTAAGGAAATCGTTTATTTGAGGCGGATATTCCGGACAGCTTATTGCGGGAAATTCACCAATAATCCAGTAGAATCATTTAATCCAATAATTTGCAAAGAAATTTGGAAAGCGTGTAATTTTTGCTTTAAAAGAGGTTCCTATAATGCTAGAGTTGCGGGAGGAATTGTGCAACATAATACCCAACAAGTTCTCACGGAAGGGCATAAAAATATGGGTAAAAAGTTCCCCCCCCATTGTCAAGACTCTGGAAAAAAGCGACGACAAATAAAAAGTTGCAAAAATGGAAATCTCGGGGAAATGAATGGAAGGTCAAAAAATTTAAAAGAGAACAAGGAACAAATAGTTATTTGGTCCACAATCAGGGAAAACCAGATCTTCCACCCCAATGCTTTTGAACCTTCGGCAAAATCATTTGGAAAAGTTGTTTGAAAATGGGAAAAATTGGAGACAAATAGAACGTGACACTGTAGAGCAAAAGTGAATCAGATTTGTGGCAGTCGTTGAGACAAGAAATGTTAACGGCGTTTTTTGGAATTGTATGAGACCGACAACATCTTGCGCCGCAATTTAAAGAACATTTTGTTCCCTTCTCTATGGATCCGCGCTATGAAATATGATCGCGAGAGGGAGAAAATTGCAAAAAAAATTGGCCCAAATACTAGAAAAAGGAATAAACTATGGATTATTTATTGATATTAAAAATCCATGCTTGGGTGCTTCTCTTGACGGGCTTATAGATAAAAATGGACTGGTAGAAATAAAATGTCCTCTATCAGCTGAACACTTAACAGCGGAAGAGGCTATAAAGAAACTGCCTCATTTAAAAAGCGTTTTTGATAAGAAAATCCAGATAAGATGAATCCAAAACATCGATTTTTCTATCAAGTTCAAGACCAGTTAAATATAACGCAGCAGACTATTGTATTTTTAATGTGTGGACGCCAAGAAGCTTAAAAAAGTAACGTTATAGGGACAATGTATTTTGGAATACTCAAATGCTGCCCTTTTTAACACGTTTCTAATTAGATTGCATGCTGCCTGAAATCTTGAGTAGCCATTATAATAGACATATGCCTATTAGGAAATTCTAAATATATAATAGAAGCTCAAGAAGCAGCCAAAAATTAATTACTGGTCACAAAAGTCGTCGACAATATAATATAGACGAAAATATTGTCGAAGAAAATCAATGTTGCGAATCTAATGTTTTATCATTAGAAACCTAATACTACTGTTACCGCTCTGATGGGTGGAACAAGATGACGATTGCATAATTGTTAGTTACTCACAAAATAAAGACGAACTAACTGAAGATGACATAGCCAAACAGAAAGAATTTTTCGATAATCAAGTTATTCCTTTTCATTTAGTAAGGATAATTATTATCTGTACATAGCAAAATAAACGACGAATCATTAGACCGATTCTTACGCGTCATAAGAGAATAATCTCACTTTGAAACACAAAGTGTATTATATTTAGAATATCCTCATCTAATTGAAGCAAGTCGTACCGACAAAAGCTTACAAATTATTGGAGGAATTGCAGTGATCACTGGCGATGTATATTTTTTGACGGCACCAAGCTCGAGTATATGCAGTCTACCCGATTGTACATACGACAAATTGGTCCATAAAGAAAAAAATTACATTCATCGTTGTTAGTCCACAAATAAGTGCAATGATATAATATTTGAAAAAGTTCAAGTACAACCTGATGGCACTTGTTGTGGAATTTATGTTGCAGCTTTTGCTACAACTGTAGCATTAGGAGGAAATCCATGTAACGAGAAATTTCCAATCGTGTGGGAATATATGAGGCAACATTTTCTTAATATTATAATAGAAAATAAACTGTCGCTTTTCCAAATGGTAATCCAATGAATCATTGGAAAAAGACGCCTCAATATTATTGATTTTTTTATACTGGGGGAGACGAAAATAATATTTTACATTATGGTTGGGGTCAGACGAGGAGAATTCTCAGGAATTCTATATATAAATATTAATTATTTACATAACAAATCGGAAAGACGAAAATATAATGGTTGTGTCTTACGAGAATGGGCGACGGATAGATTGGCATTCTATATAAATATATTTTATATTTAAATATATTTTATATTTTATATATTATATATTATATATAAAGCCAGGGGCGATCTAATGTGTACTGGCATTATACATTTCTTTTTGTTAATATTTACACATTGACGTTCCATATATATATATATATATATATATATATATATATATATATATATATATGTCAAATGATATAATCATATTCTGTTGCATTTCTTTGTTCGACCAAAATTATTGCCATGCAAAGCCATGTGCGGAAGGAATCGTCATGCAAAATATGTGCAAAAAATATAAACAAAATTTATTTAAGAATTATGTATATATAACATTGTACATCTAATGTCATTTACTTATTTTTTACTTCTATATCATAAATACAAATAAATTGTTAAACTTTTTCTTTTTATAAATGTACAATACTATTATATATATATATATTTATTTATATATATATATATATATTTTATTATATACATATATTTGTAAAATAAATATTTTATCATAATTGATATCTCAGACACTTTACACATGTCTACTTCATCTTGTACGTAGCTTCATTTAATCATGGCTTTGCATATACAAAATATGCAATAAGTACAAACTAAATATGTTACAATGTTTTTTGAGAAATATGTATTTGTAACACTATGTATCTAATGTCATACACTTTTCTTTTTTTTATCTGTATGTAATATACATGAAAATAAATTGTCTATTAGAAATACAATTAGATATTGAATATAAAATTATGCTTTTTTTTGTATTTTATAATGAATGAAATTATTTTATAATAGCATTCAATATACATATTATATATAAATACATACAGGGTGTATAAAAAAGGTCGGAACCCCTTATATTTCGAAAATATAAGTTTTATTAAAAAATGTTTCAGACAAAAGCTGTAGGGCTTAAAAAGTCTCATTTACTGGCAATATCATTCTTGATCTTTTAAAAGAGCTCACTGAAGGTCACGTGAAGGTCACTTCAATTTTTTTAAATAGAGCAACTTATATATTTTTGCATATTCTTGTAGCTTACCCTCGAGAGCTTTCCAAAACACAATGATAAAAGTATTTTTTTCCATTAAAAACTTTTTGAGTTATTAAAGGTGTGAAAGCTCCAATATTTTTCAAATTACAAAAAATATCTTACAAAATATTCATTTTTCAATAATCTTACCCCAATACTTTTATGCACAGAATAATGAGATAAATTGACTGGCGTAAAAGAAAATAACACAATTGTTTAAAAATAAAATAAATTTGCAAACAATTACAAATTCTTACGAGGTGTTTCCCGTTTGCGTTATCTTTTGACATGGATTATCTACCATTCTCACTCCCAGGGGGTACGTGGGGCAAGGGGAGGTAAAATTTTAAATAGAACCCCTATTTTTTATTGCAGAATATTCTTCTGTAGCTTATCTCGAGATCTTTTCAAAACACTATAATAAATGATTTTTATATTAATTTTTTGAGTTATGAGGCTTCAAAGTTACAGTATTTTTTACATAAAATGATATCTCACTCGCCAGTTGGCTATCCATTGAGACGATGAAAAAGATGTAATGTATGAAAACAAATGAAGGCATCCAAGGGAAATCACTTTCTCAATAATAATGTGAAATTGATGGATTTCATCATCTTTTTCTTTGTACTCAATAAAGCGCA
>JAPIVC010000524.1:0-49140 GCA_030586385.1 Camponotus fellah | reverse complement strand
ATGCGACATACTTGGATGCGTACAGATGAGAAAAACACTTTTTCTCCAGATAGCCAAGTCGCATTCGGCATACTTGGATGCGTACATGACGAGATAAAACACTTTATTTTCAAATAGCGCAAGACGCATGCGACATACTTGGATGCGTACAGACAAGAAAAATACTTTTTTTCCAGATAGCGTCCGACCATAAGACCTATTTGGATGTGTACTGACGAGATAAAGACTTTATTTTCATATAGCGCAAGACGCATGCGACATACTTGGATGCGTACAGACGAGAAAAACACTTTTTTTCCAGAAAGCGTTCGACCATAAGACCTATTTGGATGCGTACTGACGAGATAAACACTTTATTTTCAAATATCGCAAGACGCATGCGACATACTTGGATGCGTACAGATAAGAAAAACACTTTTTTTCCAGATAGCACAAATCGCATTCGACATACTTGGATGCGTACAGACGAGAAAAACACTTTATTTTCAAATAGCGCAAGACGCGAGCGACATACTTGGATGCGTACAGATGAGAAAAACACTTTTTTTCCAGATAGCGTCCGACCATAAATCCTATTTGGATGCGTACTGACGAGTTAAACACTTTATTTTCAAATAGCGCAAGACGCATGCGACATACTTGGATGCGTCCTGACGAGATAAACACTTTATTTTCAAATAGCGCAAGTCGCATGCGACATACTTGGATGCGTACAGACGAGAAAAACACTTTTTTTCCAGGTAGTGTCCAACCATAAGACCTATTTGGATGTGTACTGACGAGATAATCACTTTATTTTCAAATAGCGCTAGACGCATGCGACATTCTTGGATGCGTACAGATGAGAAAAACACTTTTTTTCCAGATAGCACAAGTCGCATTCGACATACTTGGATGCGTACAGATGAGAAAAATACTTTTTTTCCAGAATGCACAAGTCGCATTCGGCATACTTGGATGCGTACAGACGAGAAAAACACTTTATTTTCAAATAGCGCAAGACGCATGCGACATACTTTGATGCGTACAGACGAGAAAAACACTTTTTTTCCAGATAGCGTCCGACCATAAGACCTATTTGGATGCGTACTGACGAGATAAACACTTTATTTTCAAATAGCGCAAGACGCATGCGACATACTTGGATGCGTACAGACGAGAAAAACACTTTTTTCCAGATAGCGTCTGACCATAAGACCTATTTGGATGTGTACTGACAAGATAAACACTTTATTTTCATATAGCGCAAGACGCATGCGACATACTTGGATGCGTACAGATGAGAAAAACACTTTTTCTCCAGAAAGCACAAGTCGCATTCGGCATACTTGGATGCGTACAGACGAGAAAAACACTTTATTTTCAAATAGCGCAAGACGCATGCGACATACTTGGATGCGTACAGATGAGAAAAACACTTTTTTTCCAGAATGCACAAGTCGCATTCGGCATACTTGGATGCGTACAGACGAGAAAAACACTTTTTTCCAGATAGCGTCCGACCATAAGACCTATTTGGATGCGTACTGACGAGATAAACACTTTATTTTCAAATAGCGCAAGACGCATGCGACATACTTGGATGCGTACAGACGAGAAAAACACTTTTTTTCCAGATAGCACAAGTCGCATTCGACATACTTGGATGCGTACTGACGAGATAAACACTTTATTTTCAAATAGCGCAAGTCGCATGTGACATACTTGGATGCGTACAGACGAGAAAAACAATTTTTTTCCAGATAGCGTCCGACCATAAGACCTATTTGGATGCGTACTGACGAGATAAACACTTTATTTTCATATAGCGCAAGACGCATGCGACATACTTGGATGCGTACAGACGAGAAAAACACTATTTTTCCAGATGGCGTCGACCATAAGACCTATTTGGATGTGTACTGACGAGATAAACAATTTATTTTCAAATAGCGCAAGACGCATGCGACATACTTGGATGCGTACAGACTAGAAAAACACTTTTTTTCCAGATAGCACAAGACGCATGCGACATATTTGGATGCGTACAGACGAGAAAAAACACTTTTTTTCCAGATAGCGTCCGACCATAAGACCTATTTGGATGCGTACTGACGAGATAAACACTTTATTTTCAAATAGCGCAAGACGCATGCGACATACTTGGATGCGTACAGACGAGAAAAACACTTTTTTTCCAGATAGCGTCCGACCATAAGACCTATTTGGATGTGTACTGACAAGATAAACACTTTATTTTCATATAGCGCAAGACGCATGCGACATACTTGGATGCGTACAGATGAGAAAAACACTTTTTTTCCAGAATGCACAAGTCGCATTCGGCATACTTGGATGCGTACAGACGAGGAAAACACTTTATTTTCAAATAGCGCCAGACGCATGCGACATACTTGGAAGCGTACAGACGGGAAAAACACCTTCTTCCAGATAGCGTCCGACCATAAGACCTATTTGGATGCGTACTGACGAGATAAACACTTTATTTTCAAATAGCGCAAGACGCATGCGACATACTTGGATGCGTACAGACGAGAAAAAACACTTTTTTTCCAGATAGCGTCCGACCATAAGACCTATTTGGATGCGTACTGACGAGATAAACACTTTATTTTCATATAGCGCAAGACGCATGCGACATACTTGGATGCGTACAGACGAGAAAAACACTTTTTTCAGATAGCGTCCGACCATAAGATCTTTTGGATGCGTACTGACGAGATAAACACTTTATTTTCATATAGCGCAAGACGCAGCGACATACTTGGATGCGTACAGACGAGAAAAACACTTTTTTTCCAGATAGCACAAGTCGCATTAGACATACTTGGATGCGTACTGACGAGATAAACACTTTATTTTCAAATAGCGCAAGACGCATGCGACATACTTGGATGCGTACAGACGAGAAAAACATTTTTTTCCAGATAGCGTCCGACCATAAGACCTATTTGGATGCGTACTGACGAGATAAACACTTTATTTTCAAATAGCGCAAGACGCATGCGACATACTTGGATGCGTACAGACGAGAAAAACATTTTTTTCCAGATAGCGTCCGAACTTAAGACCTATTTGGATGCGTACTGACGAGATAAACACTTTATTTTCAAATAGCGCAAGACGCATGCGACATACTTGGATGCGTACAGATGAGAAAAACACTTTTTTTCCAGAATGCACAAGTCGCATTCGGCATACTTGGATGCGTACAGACGAGAAAAAACACTTTTTTTCCAGAAAGCGTTCGACCATAAGACCTATTTGGATGCGTAGAGACGAGAAAACACTTTATTTTCAAATAGCGCAAGACGCGAGCGACATATTTGGATGCGTACAGATGAGAAAAACACATTCTTTCCAGATAGCGTCCGACTATAAAACCTATTTGGATGCGTACTGACGAGATAAACACTTTATTTTCAATAGCGCAAGACGCATGCGACATACTTGGATGCGTATAGATGAGAAAAACACTTTTTTTCCAGAAAGCGTTCGACCATAAGACCTATTTGGATGCGTACTGACGAGATAAACACTTTATTTTCAATATAGCGCAAGACGCATGCGACATACTTGGATGCGTACAGATGAGAAAAACACTTTTTTTCCAGATAGCACAAGTCGCATTCGACATACTTGGATGCGTTCAGACGAGAAAAACACTTTATTTTCAAATAGCGCAAGACGCGTGCGACATACTTGGATGCGTACAGATGAGAAAAACATTTTTTTTCCAGATAGCACAAGTCGCATTCGACATACTTGGATGCGTACTGACGAGATAAACACTTTTTTTTCAAATATCGCAAGACGCAAGCGACATACTTGGATGCGTACAGACGAGAAAAACACTTTTTTTCCAGATAGCGTCCGACTATAAGACTTATTTGGATGCGTACTGACGAGATAAACACTTTATTTTCAAATAGCGCAAGACGCATGCGACATACTTGGATGCGTACAGACGAGAAAAACACTTTATTTTCAAAATCCAAGACGCATGCGACATACTTGGATGCGTACAGACGAGAAAAACATTTTTTTCCAGATAGCGTCCGACCATAAGACCTATTTGGATCGTGCTGACGAGATAAACTCTTTATTTTCAAATAGCGCGAGACGCATGCGACATACTTGGATAGCGTACAGACGAGAAAAACACTTTTTTTCCGGATAGCGCCCGACTATAAAACTTATTTGGATGCGTACTGACGAGATAAACACTTTATTTTCAAATAGCGCAAGACGCATGCGACATACTTGGATGCGTACAGATGAGAAAAAACACTTTTTTCCAGATAGCACAAGTCGCATTCGACATACTTGGATGCGTGGAGACGAGAAAAACACTTTATTTTCAAATAGCGCAAGACGCGTGCGACATACTTGGATGCGTACAGACGAGAAAAACACTTTTTTCCAGATAGCACAAGTCGCATTAGACATATTTGGATGCGTACTGACGAGATAAACACTTTATTTTCAAATAGCGCAAGACGCGAGATACCTTGGATGCGTACAGACGAGAAAAACACTTTTTTTCCAGATAGCGTCCGACTATAAAACTTATTTGGATGCGTACTGACGAGATAAACACTTTATTTTCAAATAGCGCAAGACGCATTCGACATACTTGGATGCGTACAGACGAGAAAAACACTTTATTTTCAAATATCGCAAGACGCATGCGACATACTTGGATGCGTACAGACGAGAAAAACACTTTTTTTCCAGATAGCGTCCTACCATAAGACCTATTTGGATGCGTGCTGAGAGATAAACTCTTTATTTTCAAAAAGCGCGAGACGCATGCGACATACTTGTAAGCGTACAGACGAGAGAAACACTTTTTTCCATAGCGTCCGACCATAAGACCTATTTGGATGCGTACTGACGAGAAAAACACTTTTATTTTCAAATAGCGCTAGACGCATGCGACATACTTGGATGCGTACAGATGAGGAAAACACTTTTTTTCCAGATAGCACAAACCGCATTCGACATACTTGGATGCGTACAGACGAGAAAAACACTTTATTTTCAAATAGCGCAAGACGCATGCGACATACTTTGATGCGTACAGACGAGAAAAAACCTTTATTTTCAAATAGCGCTAGACGCATGCGACATACTTGGATGCGTACAGATAAGAAAAACACTTTTTTTCCAGAAGCACAAGTCGCATTCGGCATACTTGGATGCGTACTGACCAGAAAAACACTTTATATTCAAATAGCGCAAGACGCATGCGACATACTTGGATGCGTACAGACGAGAAAAACACTTTTTTTCCAGATAGCGTCCGACCATAAGACCTATTTGGATGTGTACTGACGAGATAATGACTTTATTTTCATATAGCGCAAGACGCATGCGACATACTTGTAAGCGTACAGACGAGAGAAACACTTTTTTCCGGATAGCGTCCGACCATAAGACCTATTTGGATGCGTACAGACGAGAAAAACACTTTATTTTCAAATAGCGCAAGACGCATGCGACATACTTGGATGCGTACAGATGAGAAAAACACTTTTTTTCCAGATAGCACAAACCGCATTCGACATACTTGGATGCGTACTGACGAGATAAACACTTTATTTTCATATACGGCATGACGCATGCGACATACTGATGCGTACAGATGAGAAAAACACTTTTTTCCAGAAAGCACAAGTCCATTCGGCATACTTGGATGCGTACAGACGAGAAAAACACTTTATTTTCAAATAGCGCAAGACGCATGCGACATACTTGGATGCGTACAGACGAGAAAAACACTTTTTTCCAGATAGCGTCCGACCATAAGACCTATTTGGATGTCGTACTGACGAGATAATGACTTTATTTTCATAATAGCGCAAGACGCATGCGACATACTTGGATGCGTACAGACGAGAAAAAACACTTTTTTTCCAGAAAGCGTCCGACCATAAGACCTATTTGGATGTGTACTGACAAGATAAACACTTTATTTTCATATAGCGCAAGACGCATGCGACATACTTGGATGCGTACAGATGAGAAAAACACTTTTTTCCAGAATGCACAAGTCGCATTGGCATACTTGGATGCGTACAGACGAGAAAAACACTTTTTTTCCAGATAGCGTCCGACCATAAGACCTATTGGATGCGTACTGACAGGTAAACACTTTATTTTCAAATAGCGCAAGACGCATGCGACATACTTGGATGCGTACAGACGAGAAAAACACTTTTTTCCAGATAGCGTCTGACCATAAGACCTATTTGGATGTGTACTGACAAGATAAACACTTTATTTTCATATAGCGCAAGACGCATGCGACATACTTGGATGCGTACAGACGAGAAAAACACTTTATTTTCAAATAGCGCAAGACGCATGCGACATACTTGGATGCGTCCTGACGAGATAAACACTTTTTTCCGGATAGCGTCTGACCATAGACCATTTGGACTGACAAGATAAACACCTTATTTTCATATAGCGCAAGACGCATGCGACATACTTGGATGCGTACAGACGAGAAAAACACTTTTTTCCAGATAGCGTCCGACCATAAGACCTATTTGGATGTGTACTGACGAGATAAAGACTTTATTTTCATATAGCGCAAGACGCATGCGACATACTTGGATGCGTACAGACGAGAAAAACACTTTTTTTCCAGAAAGCGTTCGACCATAAGACCTATTTGGATGTGTACTGACGAGATAAACACTTTATTTTCAAATAGCACAAGACGCATGCGACATACTTGGATGCGTACAGACGAGAAAAACACTTTTTTCCAGATAGCACAAGACGCATGCGACATACTTGGATGCGTACAGACGAGAAAAACACTTTTTTCCAGAAAGCGTTCGACCATAAGACCTATTTGGATGCGTACTGACGAGATAAACAATTTATTTTCAAATAGCGCAAGACGCATGCGACATACTTGGATGCGTACAAACTAGAAAAAACACTTTTTTCCAGATAGCGTCCGACCATAAGACCTATTTGGATGCGTACTGACGAGAAAAACACTTTATTTTCATATAGCGCAAGACGCATGCGACATACTTGGATGCGTACAGATGAGAAAAACACTTTTTCTCCAGAAAGCACAAGTCGCATTCGGCATACTTGGATGCGTACAGATGAGAAAAACACTTTATTTTCAAATAGCGCAAGAGGCATGCGATATCTTGGATGCGTACAGACGAGAAAAACAATTTTTCTTCAGATAGCGTCCGACCATAAGATCTATTTGGATGGGTACTGACGAGATAAAGACTTTATTTTCAAAATATAGCGCAAGACGCATGCGACATACTTGGATGCGTACAGACGAGAAAAACACTTTTTTTCCAGAAAGCGTCCGACCATAAGACCTATTTGGATGCGTACTGACGAGATAAACACTTTATTTTCAAATAGCGCAAGACGCATGCGATATACTTGGATGCGTACAGATGAGAAAAACACTTTTTTTTCAGAAAGCACAAGTCGCATTCGGCATACTTGGATGCGTACAGACGAGAAAAACACTTTATTTTCATATAGCGCAAGACGCATGCGACATACTTGGATGCGTACAGACGAGAAAAACACTTTTTTCCGGATAGCGTCTGACCATAAGACCTATTTGGATGTGTACTGACAAGATAAACACTTTATTTTCATATAGCGCAAGACGCATGCGACATACTTGGATGCGTACAGACGAGAAAAACACTTTTTTCCAGATAGCGTCCGACCATAAGACCTATTTGGATGCGTACTGACGAGATAAACACTTTATTTTCAAATAGCGCAAGACGCATGCGGCATACTTGGATGCGTACAGATGAGAAAAACACTTTTTTCCAGATAGCACAAGCCGCATTCGACATACTTGGATGCGTACTGACGAGAAAAACACTTTATTTTCAAATAGCGCAAGACGCATGCGACATACTTGGATGCGTACAGATAAGAAAAACACTTTTTTTCCAGATAGCACAAGTCGCATTCGACATACTTGGATGCGTACAGACGAGAAAAACACTTTATTTTCAAATAGCGCAAGACGCATGCGACATACTTGGATGCGTACAGATGAGAAAAACACTTTTTCCAGATAGCGTCCGACCATAAGACCTATTTGGATGTGTACTGACAAGATAAACACTTTATTTTCATATAGCGCAAGACGCATGCGACATACTTGGATGCGTACAGATGAGAAAAAACACTTTTTTTCCAGAATGCCAAGTCGCATTCGGCATACTTGGATGCGTACTGACGAGATAAACACTTTATTTTCAAATAGCGCAAGACGCATGCGACATACTTGGATGCGTAAAGATGAGAAAAACACTTTTTTCCAGATAGCGCAAGTCGCATTAGACATATTTGGATGCGTACAGACGAGAAAAACACTTTATTTTCAAATAGCGCAAGACGCATGCGACATACTTGGATGCGTACTGACGAGATAAACACTTTATTTTCAGATAGCGCTAGACGCATGCGACATACTTGGATGCGTACAGACGAGAAAAACACTTTTTTCCAGATAGCGCAAGACGCATGCGACATACTTGGATGCGTACAGACGAGAAAAACACTTTTTTTCCAGATAGCGTCCGACCATAAGACCTATTTGGATGTGTACTGACGAGATAAACACTTTATTTTCATATAGCGCAAGACGCATGCGACATACTTGGATGCGTACAGACGAGAAAAACACTTTTTTCCAGAAAGCGTTCGACCATAAGACCTATTTGGATGCGTACTGACGAGATAAACACTTTATTTTCAAATAGCGCAAGACGCATGCGACATACTTGGATGCGTACAGACGAGAAAAACACTTTTTTTCCAGATAGCGTCCGACCATAAGACCTATTTGGATGCGTACAGACGAGATAAAACACTTTATTTTTTCAGATAGCGCAAGACGCATGCGACATACTTGGATGCGTACAGACGAGAAAAACACTTTTTTCAGATAGCGTCCGACCATAAGACCTATTTGGATGCGTACAGATGAGATAAACACTTTATTTTCAAATAGCGCAAGACGCATGCGACATACTTGGATGCGTACAGATGAGAAAAACACTTTTTTTCCAGAATGCACAAGTCGCATGCGACATACTTGGATGCGTACAGACGAGAAAAACACTTTTTTCCAGAAAGCGTCCGACCATAAGACCTATTTGGATGCGTACTGACGAGATAAACACTTTATTTTCAAATAGCGCAAGACGCATGCGACATACTTGGATGCGTACAGACGAGAAAAACAATTTTTTTCCAGATAGCGCAAGTCGCATGCGGCATACTTGGATGCGTACAGACGAGAAAAACCTTTTTTTCCAGATAGCGTCCGACCATAAGACCTATTTGGATGCGTACTGACGAGATAAACACTTTATTTTCAAATAGCGCAAGACGCATGCGACATACTTGGATGCGTACAGACGAGAAAAAACACTTTTTTTCCAGATAGCGTCCGACCATAAGACTTATTTGGATGCGTACTGACGAGATAAACACTTTATTTTCAAATAGCGCAAGACGCATGCGACATACTTGGATGCGTACAGACAGGAAAACACCTTTTTTTCCGAAGCGCAAGTCGCATGCGGCATACTTGGATGCGTACAGACGAGAAAACACTTTTTTCCAGATAGCGTCCGACCATAAGACCTATTTGGATGTACTGACGAGATAAACACTTTATTTTCAAATAGCGCAAGACGCATGCGACATACTTGGATGCGTACAGACGAGAAAAACACTTTTTCCATTTAGCGTCCGACCATAAGCCCTATTTGGATGCGTACTGACGAGATAAACACTTTATTTTCAAATAGCGCAAGACGCATGCGACATACTTGGATGCGTACAGACGAGAAAAACACTTTTTTCCAGATAGCGTCCGACCATAAGACCTACTTGGATGCGTACTGACGAGATAAACACTTTATTTTCAAATAGCGCAAGACGCATGCGACATACTTGGATGCGTCCAGACGAGAAAAACACTTTTTTTCAAATGCGAGACATACGCGCTGGATGCGTCTGACAGATAAACACTTTATTTCCAAATAGCCAAGACGCATGCGACATACTTGGATGCGTACAGACGAGAAAAACACTTTTTTCCAGATAGCGTCCGACCATAAGACCTATTTGGATGCGTACTGACGAGATAAACACTTTATTTTCAAATAGCGCAAGACGCATGCGACATACTTGGATGCGTACAGACGAGAAAAACACTTTTTTCCAGATAGCACAAGTCCTGACATCTTGGATGCGTACTGACGAGATAAACACTTTATTTTCAAATAGCGCAAGACGCATGCGACATACTTGGATGCGTACAGACGAGAAAAACACTTTTTTCCCAGGTAGCGTCCCGACCATAAGACCTATTTGGATGTGTACTGACGAGATAAACCTTTATTTTCAAATAGCGCAAGACGCATGCGACATACTTGGATGCGTACAGATGAGAAAAACACTTTTTTTTCCAGATAGCACAAGCATTCGACATACTTGGATGCGTACAGACGAGAAAAACACTTTATTTTCAAATAGCGCAAGACGCATGCGACATACTTGGATGCGTACAGATGAGAAAAACTTTTTTCCAGATAGCACACGTCGCATTCGGCATACTTGGATGCGTACAGAGAGAAAAACACTTTATTTTCAAATAGCCAAGACGCATGCGACATACTTGGATGCGTACAGACGAGAAAAACACTTTTTTTCCAGATAGCGCCGACCATAAGACCTATTTGGATGCGTACAGACGAGATAAACCTTTATTTTCAAATAGCGCAAGACGCATGCGACATACTTGGATGCGTACAGACGAGAAAAACACTTTTTTTCAAATAGCGCAAGACGCATGCGGCATACTTGGATGCGTACAGACGAGAAAAACACTTTTTTCCAGATAGCGTCCGACCATAAGACCTATTTGGATGCGTACTGACGAGATAAACACTTTATTTTCAAATAGCGCAAGACGCATGCGACATACTTGGATGCGTACAGACGAGAAAAACACTTTTTTTCCAGATAGCGCAAGTCGCATGCGGCATACTTGGATGCGTACAGACGAGAAAAACCTTTTTTCCAGATGCGTCCGACCATAAGACCTATTTGGATGCGTACTGACGAGATAAACACTTTATTTTCAAATAGCGCAAGACGCATGCGACATACTTGGATGCGTACAGACGAGAAAAACACTTTTTTTCCAGCGCAGCGTCGACCATAAGACCTATTTGGATGCGTACTGACGAGATAAACACTTTATTTTCAAATAGCGCAAGACGCATGCGACATACTTGGATGCGTACAGACGAGAAAAACACTTTTTTCAGAATAGCGCAAGACGCATGCGGCATACTTGGATGCGTACAGACGAGAAAAACACTTTTTTTCAGATAGCGTCCGACCATTAGACTTATTGGATGCGTACTGACGAGATAAACACTTTATTTTCAAATAGCGCGAGACGCATGCGACATACTTGGATGCGTACAGACGAGAAAAACACTTTTTTCCAGATAGCGTCCGACCATAAGACCTATTTGGATGCGTACTGACGAGATAAACTCTTTATTTTCAAATAGCGCGAGACGCCTGCGACATACTTGTAAGCGTACAGACGAGAGAAACACTTTTTTTCCAGATAGCGTCCGACCATAAGACCTATTTGGATGCGTACTGACGAGATAAATACTTTATTTTCAAATAGCGCAAGACGCATGCGACATACTTGGATGCGTACAGACGAGAAAAACTCTTTATTTTCAAATATCGCAAAACGCGTGCGACATACTTGGATGCGTACAGACGAGAAAAACACTTTTTTTCCAGATAGCACAAGTCGCATTCGACAAACTTGGGTGCGTACTGACGAGATAAACACTTTATTTTCAAATATCGCAAGACGCATGCGACATACTTGGATGCGTACAGATAAGAAAAACACTTTTTTTCCAGATAGCACAAGTCGCATTCGACATACTTGGATGCGTACAGACGAGAAAAACACTTTATTTTCAAATAGCGCAAGACGCAAGCGACATACTTGGATGCGTACAGATGAGAAAAACACATTTTTTCCAGATAGCGTCCGACTATAAAACTTATTTGGATGCGTACTGACGAGATAAACACTTTATTTTCAAATAGCGCAAGACGCATGCGACATACTTGGATGCGTACTGACGAGATAAACACTTTATTTTCAAATAGCGCAAGACGCATGCGACATACTTGGATGCGTACAGATAAGAAAAACACTTTTTTCCAGATAGCACAAGTCGCATTCGACATACTTGGATGCGTAGAGAGGAAAAACACTTTATTTTCAAATAGCGCAAGACGCAAGCGACATACTTGGATGCGTACAGATGAGAAAAACACATTTTTCCAGATAGCGTCCGACTATAAGACCTATTTGGATGCGTACTGACGAGATAAACACTTTATTTTCAAATAGCGCAAGACGCATGCGACATACTTGGATGCGTACAGATGAGAAAAACACTTTTTTCCAGAAAGCGTCCGACCATAAGACCTATTTGGATGCGTACTGACGAGATAAACACTTTATTTTCAAATAGCGCAAGACGCATGCGACATACTTGGATGCGTACAGATGAGAAAAACACTTTTTTTCCAGATAGCACAAGTCGCATTCGACATACTTGGATGCGTGGAGACGAGAAAAACACTTTATTTTCAAATAGCGCAAGACGCGTGCGACATACTTGGATGCGTACAGACGAGAAAAACACTTTTTTTCCAGATAGCACAAGTCGCATTCGACATACTTGGATGCGTACTGACGAGATAAACACTTTATTTTCAAATAGCGCAAGACGCGAGCGACATACTTGGATGCGTACAGATGAGAAAAACACTTTTTTTCCAGATAGCGTCCGACTATAAAACTTATTTGGATGCGTACTGACGAGATAAACACTTTATTTTCAAATAGCGCAAGACGCATTCGACATACTTGGATGCGTACAGACGAGAAAAACACTTTATTTTCAAATATCGCAAGACGCATGCGACATACTTGGATGCGTACAGATAAGAAAAACACTTTTTTCCAGATAGCACAAGTCGCATTCGACATACTTGGATGCGTACAGACGAGAAAAACACTTTATTTTCAAATAGCGCAAGACGCGAGCGACATACTTGGATGCGTACAGATGAGAAAAACACTTTTTTTTCCAGATAGCGTCCGACCATAAAACCTATTTGGATGCGTACTGACGAGATAAACACTTTTTTTCCAGATAGCACAAGTTGCATTCGACATACTTGGATGCGTCCTGACGAGATAAACACTTTATTTTCAAATAGCGCAAGACGCATGCGACATACTTGGATGCGTACAGACGAGAAAAACACTTTTTTTCCAGATAGCGTCCTACCATAAGACCTATTTGGATGCGTCCTGACGAGATAAACTCTTTATTTTCAAATAGCGCGAGACGCATGCGACATACTTGTAAGCGTACAGACGAGAGAAACACTTTTTTCCAGATAGCGTCCGACCATAAGACCTATTTGGATGCGTACTGACGAGATAAACATTTTATTTTCAAATAGCGCAAGACGCATGCGACATACTTGGATGCGTACAGATAAGAAAAATACTTTTTTTCCAGATAGCACAAGTCGCATTCGGCATACTTGGATGCGTAAAGACGAGAAAAACACTTTATTTTCAAATAGCGCAAGACGCATTCGACATACTTTGATGCGTACAGACGAGAAAAACACTTTTTTTCCAGATAGCGTCCGACCATAAGACCTATTTGGATGCGTACTGACGAGATAAACACTTTATTTTCAAATAGCGCAAGACGCATGCGACATACTTGGATGCGTACAGACGAGAAAAACACTTTTTTCCAGATAGCACAAGTCGCATTCGACATACTTGGATGCGTACAGACGAGAAAAACACTTTATTTTCAAATAGCGCAAGACGCGTGCGACATACTTGGATGCGTACAGACGAGAAAAACACTTTTTTTCCAGATAGCACAAGTCGCATTCGACATACTTGGATGCGTACAGACGAGAAAAACACTTTATTTTCAAATAGCGCAAGACGCAAGCGACATACTTGGATGCGTACAGATGAGAAAAACACTTTTTTTCCAGATAGCGTCCGACCATAAGACCTATTTGGATGCGTACTGACGAGATAAACACTTTATTTTCAAATAGCGCAAGACGCATTCGACATACTTGGATGCGTCCTGACGAGATAAACACTTTATTTTCAAATAGCGCAAGACGCATGCGACATACTTGGATGCGTACAGACGAGAAAAACACTTTTTCCAGATAGCGTCCACGACGACAGTAACCTTTATTTTCAAATAGCGCAAGACGCATGCGACATACTTGGATGCGTACAGATAAGAAAAACACTTTTTTTCCAGAATGCACACGTCGCATTCGGCAACCTTGGATGCGTACAGACGAGATAAACACTTTATTTTCAAATAGCGCAAGACGCATGCGACATACTTGGATGCGTACAGACGAGAAAAACACTTTATTTTCAAATAGCGCAAGACGCATGCGACATACTTGGATGAGTACAGACGAGAAAAACACTTTTTTTTCAGATAGCGCAAGACGCATGCGACATACTTGGATGCGTACAGACGAGAAAAACACTTTTTTCCAGAAAGCGTTCGACCATAAGACCTATTTGGATGCGTACTGACGAGATAAACACTTTATTTTCAAATAGCGCAAGACGCATGCGACATACTTGGATGCGTACAGACGAGAAAAACTCTTTATTTTCAAATATCGCAAAACGCGTGCGACATACTTGGATGCGTACAGACGAGAAAAACACTTTTTTCCAGATAGCGTCCGACCATAAGACCTATTTGGATGCGTACTGACGAGATAAACACTTTATTTTCAAATAGCGCAAGACGCATGCGACATACTTGGATGCGTACAGACGAGAAAAAACACTTTTTTTCCAGATAGCACAAGTCGCATAAGACATACTTGGATGCGTACAGACGAGATAAAACACTTTATTTTCAAATAGCGCAAGACGCATGCGACATACTTGGATGCGTACAGACGAGAAAAACACTTTTTTTCAGATAGCGTCCGACCATAAGACCTATTTGGATGCGTACTGACGAGATAAACACTTTATTTTCAAATAGCGCAAGACGCATGCGACATACTTGGATGCGTACAGACGAGAAAAACACTTTTTTCCAGATAGCGTCCAACCATAAGACCTATTTGGATGCGTACTGACGAGATAAACACTTTATTTTCAAATAGCGCAAGACGCATGCGACATACTTGGATGCGTACAGATGAGAAAAACACTTTTTTTCCAGATAGCACAAGTCGCATTCGACATACTTGGATGCGTACAGACGAGAAAAACACTTTATTTTCAAATAGCGCAAGACGCATGCGACATACTTGGATGCGTACAGATGAGAAAAAACTTTTTTCCAGATTGCACAGTCGCATTCGGCATACTTGGATGCGTACAGACGAGAAAAACACTTTATTTTCAAATAGCGCAAGACGCATGCGACATACTTTGATGCGTACAGACGAAAAAAACTTTTTTTTCCAGATAGCGTCCGACCATAAGACCTATTTGGCGGCGTTCTGACGAGATAGACACTTTATTTTCAAATAGCGCAAGACGCATGCGACATACTTGGATGCGTAAAGACGAGAAAAACACTTTTTTTCCAGATAGCACAAGTCGCATTCGACATACTGGATGCGTACAGACGAGGAAAACACCTTTTTTCGCCGACCATGCGACATATTTGGATGCGTACCTGACGAGATAAACACTTTATTTTCAAATAGCGCAAGACGCATGCGACATACTTGGATGCGTACAGATAAGAAAAACACTTTTTTTCCAGATAGCACAAGTCGCATTCGACATACTTGGATGCGTACAGACGAGAAAAACACCTTTTTCAGATAGCGTCCGGCCATAAGACCTATTTGGATGTGTACTGACGAGATAAACACTTTATTTTCAAATAGCGCAAGACGCATGCGACATACTTGGATGCGTACAGACGAGAAAAACACTTTTTTTTCCAGATAGCGTCCGACCATAGGACCTATTTGGATGCGTACTGACGAGATAAACACTTTATTTTCAAATAGCGCAAGCGCATGCGACATACTTGGATGCGTACAGACGAGAAAAACACTTTTTTTCCAGATAGCGCCCGACCATAAGACCTATTTGGATGCGTACAGATGAGAAAAACATTTTTTTTCAGATACCACAAGTAGCATTCGACATTTTGGGATGCGTACAGACGAGAAAAACACTTTATTTTCAAATAGCGCAACGCATGCGACATACTTGGATGCGTACAGACTAGAAAAAACACTTTTTTTCCAGATAGCACAAGTCGCATTCGACATACTTGGATGCGTACTGACGAGATAAACACTTTATTTTCAAATAGCACAAGAAGCATGCGACATACTTGGATGCGTACAGACGAGAAAAACACTTTTTTCCAGGTAGTGTCCGACCATAAGACCTATTTGGATGCGTACTGACGAGATAAACACTTTATTTTCAAATAGCGCTAGACGCATGCGACATATTTGGATGTGTACAGATGAGAAAAACACTTTTTTTCCAGATAGCACAAGTCGCAATTCGACATACTTGGATGCGTACAGACGAGAAAAACACTTTATTTTCAAATAGCGCAAGACGCATGCGACATACTTGGATGCGTACCGATGAGAAAATTTCGGCTACTTGGATGCGTACAGACGAGAAAAACACTTTATTTTCAAATAGCGCAAGACGCATGCGACATACTTTGATGCGTACAGACGAGAAAAACAGTTTTTTTCAGATAGCGTCCGACCATAAGACCTATTTGGATGCGTAACTGACGATAAAAACTCTTTATTTTCAAATAGCGCAAGACGCATGCGACATACTTGGATGCGTACAGATGAGAAAAACACCTTTTTCCAGAAGCGCAAGTCGCATCGGCATACTTGGATGCGTACAGACGAGAAAAACACTTTTTTTCCAGATAGCGTCCGACCATAAGACCTATTTGGATGCGTACTGACGAGATAAACACTTTATTTTCAAATAGCGCAAGACGCATGCGACATATTTGGTGCGTACAGACGGAGAAAACAATTTTTTTCCAGATAGCGCAAGTCGCATGGGCTCCTTGGATGCGTACAGACGAGAAAAACCCTTTTTTTTCCAGTTAGCGTCCGACCATAAAACTTATTTGGATGCGTACTGACGAGATAAACACTTTATTTTCAAATAGCGCAAGTCGCATGCGACATACTTGGATGCGTACAGACGAGAAAAACCCTTTTTTTCCAGGGCGTCGACCATAAGACTTATTTGGATGCGTACTGACGAGATAAACACTTTATTTTCAAATAGCAAGACGCATGCGACATACTTTGATGCGTACAGACGAGAAAAAAATTTTTTCCCAGATAGCGCAAGTCGCATACGGCATACATGGATGCGTACAGACGAGAAAAAACCCCTTTTTTTCCAGTTAGCGTCCGACCATAAAACTTATTTGGATTCGTACTGACGAGATAAACACTTTATTTTCAAATAGCGCAAGTCGCATGCGACATACTTGGATGCATACAGACGAGAAAAACACTTTTTTTCCAGATAGCGTCCGTCCATAAGACCTATTTGGATGCGTACTGACGAGATAAACACTTTATTTTCAAATAGCGCAAGACGCATGCGACATACTTGGATGCGTACAGACGAGAAAAACATTTTTTTCCAGATAGCGTCCGACCATAAAACCTATTTGGATGCGTATTGACGAGATAAACACTTTATTTTCAAATAGCGCAAGACGCATGCGACATACTTGGATGCGTCCTGACGAGATAAACACTTTATTTCCAAATAGCGCAAGACGCATGCGACATACTTGGATGCGTACAGACTAGAAAAAACACTTTTTTCCAGATAGCACAAGACGCATGCGACATACTTGGATGCGTACAGACAGAAAAAACATTTTTTTTCAGATAGCACAAGACGCATGCGACATACTTGGATGCGTACAGACGAGAAAAAACTTTTTTTTCCAGAAAGCGTTCGACCATAAGTCCTATTTGGATGCGTACTGACGAGATAAACACTTTATTTTCAAATAGCGCAAGACGCATGCGACATACTTGGATGCGTACAGACTAGAAAAACACTTTTTTTCCAGATAGCACAAGTCGCATTCGACATACTTGGATGCGTACTGACGAGATAAACACTTTATTTTCAAATAGCACAAGAAGCATGCGACATACTTGGATGCGTACAGACGAGAAAAACACTTTTTTCCAGGTAGTGTCCGACCATAAGACCTATTTGGATGTAGTAACGAGATAAACACTTTATTTTCAAATAGCGCTAGACGCATGCGACATATTTGGATGTGTACAGATGAGAAAAACCTTTTCCAGATAGCACAAGTCGAATTCGACATACTTGGATGCGTACAGACGAGAAAAACACTTTATTTTCAAATAGCGCAAGATGCATGCGACATACTTGGATGCGTACCGATGAGAAAATACCTTTTATGCAGAATGCACACGTCGCATTCGGCATACTTGGATGCGTACAGACGAGGAAAAACACTTTATTTTCAAATAGCGCAAGACGCATGCGACATACTTGATGCGTACAGATGAGAAAAACACTTTTTTCCAGAATGCACAAGTCGCATTCGGCATACTTGGATGCGTACAGACGAGAAAAACATTTTTTCCAGAAAGCGCTCGACCATAAGACCTATTTGGATGCGTACTGACGAGATAAACACTTTATTTTCAAATAGCGCAAGACGCATGCGACATACTTGGATGCGTACAGACGAGAAAAACACATTTTTTTCCAGATAGCGCAAGTCGCATGCGGCATACATGGATGCGTACAGACGAGAAAAACCTTTTTTTCCCAGTTAGCGTCCGACCATAAAACTTATTTGGATGCGTACTGACGAGATAAACACTTTATTTTCAAATAGCGCAAGTCGCATGCGACATACTTGGATGCGTACAGACGAGAAAAACCCTTTTTTCCAGTTAGCGTCCGACCATAAAACTTATTTGGATGCGTACTGACGAGATAAACACTTTATTTTCAAATAGCGCAAGACGCATGCGACATACTTGATGCGTACAGACGAGAAAAACAATTTTTTTCCAGATAGCGCAAGTCGCATGCGGCATACATGGATGCGTACAGACGAGAAAAAACCTTTTTTCCAGTTAGCGTCCGACCATAAAACTTATTTGGATTCGTACTGACGAGATAAACACTTTATTTTCAAATAGCGCAAGTCGCATGCGACATACTTGGATGCATACAGACGAGAAAAACACCTTTTTTCCAGATAGCGTCCGTCCATAAGACCTATTTGGATGCGTACTGACGAGATAAACACTTTATTTTCAAATAGCGCAAGACGCATGCGACATACTTGGATGCGTACAGACGAGAAAAACACTTTTTTCCAGGTAGTGTCCAACCATAAGACCTATTTGGATGTGTACTAACGAGATAATCACTTTATTTTCAAATAGCGCTAGACGCATGCGACATATTTGGATGTGTACAGATGAGAAAACACTTTTTTCCAGATAGCACAAGTCGATCGCATTCGACATACTTGGATGCGTACAGAGAGAAAAACACTTTATTTTCAAATAGCGCAAGACGCATGCGACATATTTGGATGTGTACAGATGAGAAAAAACACTTTTTTCCAGATAGCACACGTCGAATTCGACATACTTGGATGCGTACAGACGAGAAAAACACTTTATTTTCAAATAGCGCAAGACGCATGCGACATACTTGGATGCGCACCGATGAGAAAATACTTTTTTTATGCAGAATGCACACGTCGCATTCGGCATACTTGGATGCGTACAGACGAGAAAAAACACTTTATTTTCAAATAGCGCAAGACGCATGCGACATACTTGGATGCGTCCTGACGAGATAAACACTTTTTTTCCAAATACGCAAGACGCATGCGACATACTTGGATGCGTACAGACGAGAAAAACATTTTTTTTCCAGATAGCGTCCGTCCATAAGATCATTTGGATGTGTACTGACGAGATAAAGACTTTATTTTCATATAGCGCAAGACGCATGCGACATACTTGGATGCGTACAGACGAGAAAAACACTTTTTTTCCAGAAAGCGTTCGACCATAAGACCTATTTGGATGCGTACTGACGAGATAAACACTTTATTTTCAAATAGCGCAAGACGCATGCGACATACTTGGATGCGTACAGACGAGAAAAACACTTTTTTTCCAGAAAGCGTCCGACCATAAGACCTATTTGGATGCGTACAGATGAGAAAAACACTTTTTTTCCTGATACCACAAGTAGCATTCGACATACTTGGATGCGTACAGACGAGAAAAAACTTTTTTCAGATAGCGTCCGACTATAAGACCTATTTGGATGCGTACTGATGAGATAAACTCTTTATTTTCAAATAGCGCAAGACGCATGCGACATACTTGGATGCGTAAAGATGAGAAAAACACTTTCTTTCCAGATAGCACAAGTCGCATTCGACATACTTGGATGCGTACAGACGAGAAAAACACTTTTTTTCCAGATAGCGTCCGACCATAAGACCTATTTGGATGCGTATTGTCGAGATAAACACTTTATTTTCAAATAGCGCTAGACGCATGCGACATACTTGGATGCGTACAGATAAGAAAAACACTTTTTTTCCAGATAGCACAAATCGCATTCGACATACTTGGATGCGTACAGACGAGAAAAAAACTTTATTTTCAAATAGCGCAAGACGCATGCGACATACTTGGATGGGTACAGATGAGAAAAACCCTTTTTTCCAGAATGCACAAGTCGCATTCGGCATACTTGGATGCGTACAGACGAGAAAAACACTTTATTTTCAAATAGCGCAAGACGCATGCGACATACTTTGATGCGTACTGACGAGAAAAAACCTTTTTTTCCAGATAGCGTCCGACCATAAGACCTATTTGGATGTGTACTGACGAGATAAAGACTTTATTTTCATATAGCGCAAGACGCATGCGATATACTTGGATGCGTACAGACGAGAAAAAACACTTTTTTTCCAGAAAGCGTTCGACCATAAGACCTATTTGGATGCGTACTGACGAGATAAACACTTTATTTTCAAATAGCGCAAGACGCATGCGACATACCTTGGATGCGTACAGACTAGAAAAACACTTTTTCCAGATAGCACAAGTCGCATTCGACATACTTGGATGCGTACTGACGAGATAAAAACTTTATTTTCAAATAGCACAAGAAGCATGCGACATACTTGGATGCGTACAGACGAGAAAAACACTTTTTCCAGGTAGTGTCCAACCATAAGACCTATTTGGATGTGTACTGACGAGATAATCACTTTATTTTCAAATAGCGCTAGACGCATGCGACATACTTGGATGTGTACAGATGAGAAAAACACTTTTTTTCCAGATAGCACAAGTCGAATTCGACATACTTGGATGCGTACAGACGAGAAAAACACTTTATTTTCAAATAGCGCAAGACGCATGCGACATACTTGGATGCGTACAGATGAGAAAAATATTTTTTTTCCAGAATGCACACGTCGCATTCGGCATACTTGGATGCGTACAGACGAGAAAAACACTTTATTTTCAAATAGCGCAAGACGCATGCGACATACTTTGATGCGTACAGACGAGAAAAACACTTTTTTTCAAGATAGCGTCCGACCATAAGACCTATTTGGATGCGTACTGACGAGATAAACACTTTATTTTCAAATAGCGCAAGACGTATGCGACATACTTGGATGCGTAAAGATGAGAAAAACACTTTCTTTCCAGATAGCACAAGTCGCATTCGACATACTTGGATGCGTACAGACGAGAAAAACATTTTTTTCAGATAGCGTCCGACTATAAGACCTATTTGGATGCGTACAGATGAGATAAACTTTTTATTTTCAAATAGCGCAAGACGCATGCGACATACTTGGATGCGAAAAGATGAGAAAAACACTTTCTTTCCAGATAGCACAAGTCGCATTCGACATACTTGGATGCGTACAGACGAGAAAAACTTTTTTTTCCATATAGCGTCCGACCATAAGACCTTTTGGATGTGTGCTGTCGAGATAATCACTTTATTTTCCAATAGCGCAAGACGCATGCGACATACTTGGATGCGTACAGTTGAGAAAAACACTTTTTTTCCAGAATGCGCAAGTCGCATTCGGCATACTTGGATGCGTACAGACGAGAAAAACACTTTATTTTCAAATAGCGCAAGACGCATGCGACATACTTTGATGCGTACAAACGAGAAAAACACCTTTTTCCAGATAGCGTCCGACCATAAGACCTATTTGGATGCGTACTGACGAGATAAACACTTTATATTCGCAAAGATCCTTCTCGGCGGTACCTACGACGCGTAGAAGGGCGGCACCTACAAGAGGTGTTTGGGGCCGGCACCTACGGACGCCGGACGGCTCGCGACTCGCAAATTCTTTTCTTGGCGGTACCTACGACGCGTAGACGGGCGGCACCTACGAGAGGTGTTTCGGGCGGCACCTACGATTATGATATCGGACGGTACCTACGAGAGATGTTTCGGGCTGCACGTGTGGACATCGGACGGCTCGCGACGAGCAAAGCCCCTTCTTGGCGGTACCTAAGACGCATAGACTGGCGGCACCTACGATTATGCTATCGAGCGGTATCTACGGGAGATGTTTCGGGCGCACGTATGGACACCGGACGGCTCACGACGACAAAGTCCCTTTTCTGCTGTACCTACGATGCGTAGACGGGCGGCACCTACGAGAGGTATTTCGGGCGGTTCCTACGAGATATGTTCCGGGCGGCACCTACGGACGCCGGACGGCTCGCGACGCGCAAAGCCTCTTCTCGGCGGTACCTACGACGCGTAGACGGGCGGCACATACGATTATGCTATCGGGCGGTACCTACGATTTTGCTATCGGGCGGTACCTACGAGAGATCTTTCGGGCTGCACGTATGGACACCGGACGGCTCGCGATGAACAAAGTCCCTTCTCTGCGGCACCTACGACGCGTAGTCGGGCGGCACATACGAGGATGCTATCGGGCGGTACCTACGATTGTGCTATCGGGCGGTACCCTCGAGAATCTTTCGGGCTGCACGTATGGACACCGGACGGCTCGCGATGAGCAAAGTCCCTTCTCTGCGGTACCTACGACGCGTAGTCGGGCGGCACCTACGAGAGGTATTTCGGGCGGCACCTGCGAGAGGTGTTCCGGGCGGCACCTACGGATGCCGGATGGCTCGAGCGAGTAAAGCCCTTTTCCTGCGGTACCTACGACGCGTAGTCGGGCGGCACCTACGGGAAGTTTTTCTGGCGGCACCTACGAGGGTGTTCCGGGCGCACCACGGACGCCGGACGGCTCGCGACGAGCAAAGTCCCTTCTCGGCGGTACCTACGACGCGTAGTCTGGCGGCACCTACGGACGCTGGACGGCTCTCGACGCGCAAAATCCCTTTTCGGCGGTGCCTACGACGCGTAGACGGGCGGCACCTACGAGAGATGATTCGGGCGGCACCTACGATTATGCTATCGGGCGGTACCTACGAGAGATGTTTCGGGCTGCATGTATGGACACCGGACGGCTCGCGACGAGCAAAGTCCCTTCTTGGCGGTACCTACGACGCGTAGACGGGCGGCACCTACGAGAGGTGTTTCGGGCGGCACCTACGGACGCCGGACGGCTCGCGACGCGCAAAGTCCCTTTTCGGCGGTACCTACGACGCGTAGACGGGCGGCACCTACGAGAGATGATTCGGGCGGCACCTGATTATGCTATCGGGCGGTACCTACGAGAGGCTTCGGGCTGCACCGTGGACAATGGACGGCTCGCGATGAGCAAAAGTCCCTTCTCGGCGGTACCTACGACGCGTAGTCGGGCGGCACCTACGAGGATGCTATCGGGCGGTACCTACGGAGGTGTTTCGGGCTGCACCTACGGACGCCGGACGGCTCGCGACGAGCAAAGTCCCTTCTTGGCGGTACCTACGACGCGGTGACGGGCGGCACCTACGAGAGGTGTTTCGGGCGGCACCTACGGACGCCGGACGGCTCGCGACGAGCAAAGTCCCTTCTTCGGCGGTACCTACGACGCGTAGACGGGCGGCACCTAGAGGTTGGCCACGATTGTGCTATCGGGCGGTACCTACGGGAGGTGTTTCGGGCTGCACCTACGGACACCGGACGGCTCGCGACGAGCAAAGTCCCTTCTTGGGGGTACCTACGACGCGTAGACGGGCGGCACCTACGAGAGATGATTCGGGCGGCACCTGCGATTGTGCTATGGGGGTTACGAGAGATGTTTCGGACTGCACCGCGGCCCGGCTGGACGAGCAAAGCCCTTTCTCTGCGGTACCTACGACGCGTAGTCGGGCGGCACCTACGAGAGGTATTTCCGGGGGCCTACGAGAGGTGTTTCGGGCGGCACCTACGGACGCCGGACGGCTCGCGACGCGCAAAGCCCCTTCTTGGCGGTACCTACGACGCGTAGACGGGCGGCACATACGATTATGCTATCGGACGGTACCTACGATTTTGCTATCGGGCGGTACCTACGAGAGATCTTTCGGGCTGCACGTATGGACACCGGACGGCTCGCGATGAGCAAAGTCCCTTCTCGGCGGTACCTACGACGCGTAGACGGGCGGCACTACGGGGATTCGGCACCTACGATTATGCTATCGGGCGGTACCTACGAGAGATGTTTCGGGCTGCACGTACGGACACCGGACGGCTCGCGACGAGCAAAGTCCCTTCTTGGCGGTACCTACGACGCGTAGACGGGCGGCACCTACGAGAGGTGATTCGGGCGGCACCTACGATTGTGCTATCGGGCGGTACCTACGAGAGATGTTTCGGGCTGCACCAGCGGACGCCGGACGGCTCGCGACGAGCAAAGTCCCTTCTCTGCGGTACCTACGACGCGTAGTCGGGCGGCACCTACGAGAGGTATTTCGGGCCAGCGGGCGGCACCTACGGACGCCGGACGGCTCGCGCGCAAAGTCCCTTCTCGGCGGTACCTACGACGCGTAGACGGGCGGCACATACGATTATGCTATCGGGCGGTACCTACGAGAGATGTTTCGGGCTGCACGTATGGACACCGGACGGCTCGCGACGAGCAAAGTCCCTTCTCGGCGGTACCTACGACGCGTAGACGGGCGGCACCTACGGACGCCGGACGGCTCGCGACGCGCAAAGTCCCTTCTGGGGTACCTACGACGCGTAGACGGGCGGCACCTACGGGGTACTTCGGGCGGTTCCTACGAGGGTAGTCGGGCGGCACCTACGGACGCCGGACGGCTCGCGACTCAGCAAGTCCCTTCCCTGCGGTACCTACGACGCGTAGTCGGGCGGCACCTACGAGAGGTATTTCCGGGCGGCACCTACAAGAGTTGTTTCGGGCGGCACCTGAGGCGGTACCTACGACGGAGCGGGCGGCACCTACGGACGCTGGACGGCTCGCGACGCGCAAAGTCCTTTCTCGGCGGTACCTACGACGCGTAGACGGGCGGCACCTACGAGAGATGATTCGGGCGGCACCTACGATTATGCTATCGGGCGGTACCTACGAGAGATGTTTCGGGCTGCACGTACGGACACTGGACGGCTCGCGACGAGCAAAGTCCCTTCTCTGCGGTACCTACGACGCGTAGTCGGGCGGCACCTACGAGAGGTGTTTCGGGCGGCACCTACGGACGCCGGACGGCTCGCGACGAGCAAAGTCCCTTCTCGGCGGTACCTACGACGCGTAGACGGGCGGCACCTACGAGAGATGATTCGGGCGGCACCTACGATTATGCTATCGGGCGGTACCTACGAGAGATGTTTCGGGCGCACGTACGGCATGGACGGCTCGCGACGAGCAATGTCCCTTCTCGGCGGTACCTACGACGCGTATCGGGCGGCACCTACGAGAGGTGTTTCGGGCGGCACCTACGGACGCCGGACGGCTCGCGACGAGCAAAGTCCCTTCTCTGCGGTACCTACGACGCGTAGTCGGGCGGCACCTACGAGAGGTATTTCGGGCGGAACTTACAAGAGATGTTTCGGGCGGCACCTACGGACGCTGGACGGCTCTCGACGCGCAAAATCCCTTCTCGGCGGTACCTACGACGCGTAGACGGGCGGCACCTACGAGAGCAGTTTCGGGCGCCCACACCCGGACCACGCAAATTCCTTCTGCGGTCCTCACCTCGCGGCACCTACGATTATGCTATCGGGCGGTACCTACGGGAGATGTTTCGGGCTGCCGTACGGACCTGGACGGCTCGCGATGAGCAATGTCCCTTCCCGGCGGTACCTACGACGCGTAGTCGGCGGCACCTACGGGTTTCGGGCGGCACCTACATTATGATATCGGGCGGTACCTACGAGAGATGTTTCGGGCTGCACGTATGGACACCGGACGGCTCGCGACGAGCAAAGTCCCTTCTTGGCGGTACCTACGACACGTAGACGGGCGGCACCTACGAGAGCAGTTTCGGACGGCACCTACGGACACTGGACGGCTCGCGATGAGCAATGTCCATTCTCGGCGGTACCTACGACGCGTAGTCTGGCGGCACCTACGAGAGGTATTTCGGGCGGCACCTACGAGAGGTGTTTCGGGCGGCACCTACGATTATGCTATCGGGCGGTATCTACGAGAGATGTTTCGGGCTGCATGTATGGACACTGGACGGCTCGCGACGAGCAAAGTCCCTTCTTGGCGGTAACTACGAGGCGTAGATGGGCGGCACCTGTCGCCCGGTGTTTCGGGCGTCACCTACGAGAGATGTTTAGGGCGGCACCTGTGGACACGGGATGGCTCGCGACGCACCAAAGTCCCTTCTCGGCGGTACCTACGACGCGTAGTCGGGCGGCACCTACGAGAGGTATTTCGGGCGGCACCGCGAGGGTGTTCCGGGCGGCACCTACGGACGCCGGACGGCTCGCGACGAGCAAAGCCCTTCTTGGCGGTACCTACGACGCGTAGACGGGCGGCACATACGAGAATGATTCGGGCGGCACCTACGATTGTGCTATCGGGCGGTACCTACGAGAGATGTTTCGGGCTGCACCAGCGGACGCCGGACGGCTCGCGACGAGCAAAGTCCCTTCTCTGCGGTACCTACGACGCGTAGTCGGGCGGCACCTACGATTATGCTATCGGGCGGTACCTACGAGAGATGTTTCGGGCTGCACCTGCGGACGCCGGACGGCTCGCGACTCGCAAAGTCTCTTCTTGGCGGTACCTACGACGCGTAGACGGGCGGCACCTACGAGAGGTGTTTCGGGCGGCACCTACGATTTGCTTCGGGGTACCTGAGGTGTTTCGGGCTGCACGTATGGACACCGGACGGCTCGCGACGAGCAAAGTCCCCTTCTTGGCGGTACCTACGACGCGCGTAGACGGGCGGCACCACCTACGATTATGCTATCGGGCGGTACCTACGAGAGATGTTTCGGGCGGCACTACGGACACCGGACGGCTCGCGACGAGCAAAGTCCCTTCTCGGCGGTACCTACGACGCGTAGACGGGCGGCACCTACGATTATGCTATCGGGCGGTACCTACGAGAGGTGTTTCGGGCTGCACCTACGGACACCGGACGGCTCGCGACGAGCAAAGTCCCTTCTCTGCGGTACCTACGACGCGTAGTCGGGCGGCACCTACGAGAGGTATTTCGGGCGGCACCTACGAGAGGTGTTTCGGGCCCCTACACGCCGGACGGCTCCTGACGCGAAAGCCCCTTCTCGGCGGTACCTACGACGCGTAGACGGGGGACCTACGAGGTTATTCGGGCGGCACCTACGATTTTGTATCGGCGGCCACGGCTTCGGGCGCCCATGGCCCGGACGGCTCGCGACGAGCAAAGTCCCTTCTCTGGGTACCTACGACGCGTAGCGGGCGGCACCTACGAGAGATATTTCGGGCGGCACCTGCGGATGTTCCGGGCGGCACCTACGGATCCGGATGGCCCGAAGAAGTCCCTTCTCTGCGGTACCTACGACGCGTAGCGGCGGCACCTACGAGAGGTATTTCGGCGGCCCCGGTTTTCGGGCGGCACCTACGGACGCGACGGCGGTTCTCGGGACGAGCGTGTCTGGCGGCACCTACGGACGCTGGACGGCTCGCGACGCGCAAAGTCCCTTTTGGCGGTACCTACGACGCGTAGACGGCGGCACCTACAGAGATGATTCTGGCGGCACCTACGATTATGCTATCGGGCGGTACCTACGAGAGATGTTTCGGGCTGCACGTATGGACACCGGACGGCTCGCGACGAGCAAAGTCCCTTTTCTGCGGTACCTACGACGCGTAGACGGGCGGCACCTACGAGAGGTGTTTCGGGCGGCACCTACGGACGCCGGACGGCTCGCGACTCGCAAAGACCCTTCTTGGCGGTACCTACGACGCGTAGACGGGCGGCTCCTACGAGAGATGATTCGGGCGGCACCTGCGATTATGCTATCGGGCGGTATCTACGAGAGATGTTTCGGGCTGCACATACGGACACCGGACGGCTCGCGACGAGCAAAGTCCATTCTCGGCGGTACCTACGACGCGTAGACGGGCGGCACCTACGAGAGATAATTCGTACGGTATCTACAAGAGGTGTTTCAGGCGGCACCTACGAGAGATGGTTAGGGCGGCATCTGTGGACGCGGAATGGCTCGCGACGCACCAAGTCCATTCTCGGCGGTACCTACGACACGTAGACGGGCGGCACCTACGAGAGATGATTCGGGCGGCACCTACGATTGTGCTATCGGGCGGTACCTACGAGAGATGTTTCGGGCTGCACCAGCGGACGCCGGACGGCTCGCGACGAGCAAAGTCCCTTCTCTGCGGTACCTACGACGCGTAGTCGGGCGGCACCTACGAGAGGTATTTCGGGCGGTTCCTACGAGAGATGTTCCGGGCGGCACCTACGGACGCCGGACGGTGCACGCGCAAAGCCCCTCCTTCGGCGGTACCTACGACGCGTAGACGGGCGGCACCTACGAGAGTGTTTCGGGCGCACCTCGGACGCCGGACGGCTCGCGACTGCAAAGACCCTTCTTTGGCGGTACCTACGACGCGTAGACGGCCACCGGGCACCTACGATTATGCTATCGGGCGGTATCTACGAGAGATGTTTCGGGCTGCACGTACGGACACCGGACGGCTCGCGACGAGCAAAGTCCCTTCTCGGCGGTACCTACGACGCGTAGACGGGCGGCACCTACGATTATGCTATCGGGCGGTATCTACGAGAGGTGTTTCGGGCTGCACGTACGGACACCGGACGGCTCGCGACGAGCAAAGTCCTTTCTCGGCGGTACCTACGACGCGTAGACGGGCGGCACCTACGAGAGGTGTTTCGGGCGGCACCTACGGACGCCCGAAGCGTATTTCATCGTTTTCTAAAGATTCGTAACTTTTTCTTTCTGTAACAATCTCTTTGTATGTAATTTCATTGACAGATCTTATTCTTGTATCAATATCTAGTATAAAAGTAAAAAACAAAACTGCATTATAATTTAACTGATAAAATATACAATTACAATAATAATTATATGATAAAATTACAGTCATGAATTTTGTTAAGGAAACATACCTAATGCTACTTCAGCATTGTCGTTTCTTAAAGATTCAGTCTTCGCTTTGTACAACAATCTCTTTGCTGTGTATATTTTCATCAACAGATTTTAATCTTGTATTAATACCTGGAATAAAAGTAAAAAAAAAAGAATTACATCATTATCAAATACTTATAATAAAATAACAGTCATGAAATTTAACAATATTAAGAAATCTCACCTAATATTATTTGAGCGTCATCATTTCTTAAAGATTCAGAGCATTTTCTTTTTGCAGTAGTCTCTTCGTTGTGTGCTACTTCAGTGTCACTTTTTCCCAAAGATTCACAGCCTTCACTTTGTACAGCAATCTCGTTGCTGTGTATATTTTCATCAACAGATTTTAATTTTGTATTAATATCTGGAATAAAAGTAAAAAAAAGGGATTACATCATTATCAAATACTTATAATAAAATAACAGTCATGAAATTTAACAATATTAGGAAATCTCATCTAATATTATTTGAGCGTCATTGTTTCTCAAAGATTCAGAGCATTTTCTTTGCAATACAGTATTTTTGTATGTATTTTCATCAATGGACCTTATCTTCGTATAAATTTTTAATATAAAAAAAAATATAAAAAATAATATAAAAAATAGGATTACATTAGTATCTAATTGATAAAATATATAATAATATCAAAATAATTACAATAAACTTATATGATAATATAACAAAACAATCATGAAATTTGTTTATATTAAGGAAACTCACCTAATATTATTTCATTTTTTCCCAAAGATTCACA
Organism: Camponotus fellah; assembly: GCA_030586385.1. Classification (NCBI taxonomy): domain Eukaryota; kingdom Metazoa; phylum Arthropoda; class Insecta; order Hymenoptera; family Formicidae; genus Camponotus; species Camponotus fellah. The sequence goes on along the minus strand of JAPIVC010000524.1, from coordinate 18,583 downwards.
ACCTTTACTTTGTGCAACCTCTTCACTATATATATTTTCATTAGATTTTATCCTTGTATTAATATCTGAAATATAAGTAAAAATAGAAGAATTACATCTTATTACACAAATACTTATAATAAAATACAATAATAAAATTTGTCATTATTAAGAAAGTTCACCTAATATTATTTGAGAATCATTATTTCTCAAAGATTCAGAACATTTTCTTTGTGCAGCAGTCTTTTCGTTGTGTGTTATTTCACTTTCAGTATCATTTTTTCTCAAAGATTCACAGCCATAACACGTCTAGAAAGGGGATCTGATTATTCTGTTGTTTCTATTGTGAACTGAATATTGGGGTGCTGGGAATTGAGGGAGCGTTTCTCTGCCATGGCTCCAAATGACAAAGGTGTCATCAATATATCGGAACCATGTAGGAGGTTTGAGAGGTGCGTTTTTCAGGATTTTATTCTCAAAATGCTCCATGAAAATGTTGGCAATAATGGGTGAAATGGGGGATCCCATTGCTGCTCCAGAAGTTTGTTCATAGAACTCTCCTTGGAATTGAAAATAGGTTGAAGTTAGGCAATGTTCTATTAATGGGAGAAGATCTGCGGCGATTTTGTCAGACTTTTTAATAATATCTAGGGTATCTTGGACTGGAACATTCATGAACAAGGATACTACATCAAAACTGACAAGAATGTCCGTGGTTTTTGTCTTAATTTTAGTAATCCTGCTCACAAAGTGCATTGTATTTTTTATGTGGGAATCATTGAGTCCTGTAAGGGCTGGAGAGGTTTGACAAGGAGACGGGCTAATTGATAAGTGGGTCCTCCGATGTTACTGACAATGAGACGTAATGGAACAGAATCTTTATGGATTTTGGGAAGACAGTAAAGTCTAGGGACTGAGGAATCTCGGGGGATTAGTTTTTTAGTTATTTTGGGAGAGAGACCCGCATTCTTGAGAAATGAAGAAGTTTTCATCTCTATGCTCGAAGTCGGGTTACGTTTAAGTTTTCTATAAACATTGTGATCTGAAAGCATGGCCTTGATTTTATCACAGTAGTCATATTTGTCCATAACTACTGTGGTATTACCTTTATCTGCCGGCAGAATGATAATCTTATCATTCTGCCTCAGATTCCGGAATGCTAGTCTTTCTTCCCTGCTTATATTTTGCCCGGGAGGTTTGGCCTTGTGGAGAACGTTAGAAATTCGTTTTCTAATATCGTTGCCTGTTTCAGAGGGGAGGTGGAAGATAGCCGTTTCCACTTGGCGAATAATTTCTTCCGTAGGGATATTAGTGGGGGTAATGGCAATATTGGCCCCTTGGCAAGAATAGAGATCTCCGAAGAGGAAAGAGTTTGACTACTAAGATTTTTTACTGTGTGTGTGGGTACTGGGATTTGGGTTGCTGGTTTGATTTTATTATACTTATTTTTCTGTATTTGTGTTTTGGCTTCATCAGAGCGAGTAGCTTGTTCGTATGTTACCCTCTCAAGTATTTGCCACAGTTCATGGTCTAGTGAATTGGAGAGAAGAAGGTGTAGATTAAACAGTTTTTGGGGAAATTTCAGCTAGGTCTTTTCTGGTTGCTGAGATTCTTTCTTTGACTAATCTCAACGACGCTTGTCGGAGAATGGCTTTGGCATGGTTGGAAGGAGATAAGGGGTTTTTTAATTGAAAACATTTTGGCACCACTTGGTAATCCCGACACCGTTTTAGAAATGCTAATGAGCATAATTGAATGCATAAGGACTTTCTAAGTTTGGTGAATAGGTTTACCGACCCTAGGAGCCTCTCCGTGGAGGCTCTTGATTCTGGTTTTGAGGCTTTCGCGGCCAATGGAATCATTAATGCAAAAGGTTTCCGGATGGATGCCGCGTGATTTGACAGCACAATGCCGACGTTTCGCAAACGTTGCAGTTTACATCTTCAGGGCTGAGAGCTCCGATATTGGGCTTTCTTGGGTTGTGGTCCTTATATATATATATCTAAAGGGTTTTCCATCTGCGAGAAAGTATTCTGTTATGAGGCACCGTGGTGGTGAGAGACTGACCTTTGTCATTTGGAGCCATGGCAGAGAAACGCTCCCTCAATTCCTCGATTTTCTCAATTCCCAGCACCCCAATATTCAGTTCACAATGGAAATAGAACAGAATAATCAGATCCCCTTTCTAGACGTGTTGGTTAAGAAGAGGATGGTACCTTAGGCCATCGGGTTTATCGAAAACCAACACATACGGACCGTTACCTCCAGGCTACTTCCCATCATCATCCCTCTCAAAAGAATTCTGTCATTAGTTCACTGATATACAGAGCTTTAACAATTTCTGAACCAACTTCTCTGAATGAAGAACTAGAACATCTTAACCAGGTCTTGACCAAGAATGGATATAACAGGAAAGACATCATTCGAACAACAGAAAGACTGAAAAACAAAATTTCCAATATTGAGATATCGAGTGAAAAAGAAGAAGAAGGAAAAGATAAGAGAGATAAGAAGTGGACGATCCTTCCGTATCTCCAAGGTACAACAGAACGCATTAGCAGAATTCTGGGTAAACACAACATCAAAGTAATTTCCATACCTCAAAGAAAGATTGCGCAATTGCTTCCCAATCCCAAGGACCAGAGATCACACCTGGATACACCAGGTGTGTACAAGATTCCTTGCGCCTGCGGAAAAGTGTACATAGGAGAAAGTACTGGGAGTGTACTAGGAGAAAGATCAGTACACGCATTAAAGAACACCAACGATGTGCCAAATACAACCATTTTAGTCAATCAGCCTTGGCTGAACATTGGATGGAGACGGGACACTCGGTGCAATATGACAAAACAACCAGATTAGCCTCCACACAAAACTATTTCGCCAGGAAACATCGGGAAGCCCTAGAAATTCTAAAACATCCCGACAATCTCAACCGCGACAAAGGCTATCAAACAAGCACTATATGGCACACCGTCCTTAGTATGCACTCTCTTACCAGGAGGCCTCATAACAGAATACTTTCTAGCAGATGGAAAACCCTTTGGAAATATATATAAGGACCATAACCCAAGAAAGCCCAATATCGGAGCTCTCAGCCCTGAAGATGCAAACTGCAACGTTTGCGAAACGTCGGCATTACGCTGTCAAATCACGCGGCATCCATCCGGAAACCTTTTGCATTAATGATTCCATTGGCCGCGAAAGCCTCAAAACCAGAATCAAGAGCCTCTACGGAGAGGCTATCCTAGGGTCGGTAAACCTATTCACCAAACTTAGAAAGCCCTTATATATTCAATTATGCTCGTTAGCATTTCTAAAACGATGTCGTGATCACCAAGTAGTGCCAAAATGTTTTCAATTAAAGAACCTTTTACCTCTTTCCAACCATGCTAAAGCCATTCTCCGACAAGCGTCGTTGAGATTAGTCAAAGAAAGAATCTCAGCAACCAGAAAAGACCTAGCTGAAATTTCCCAAAAACTGTTTAATCTACACCTTCTTCTCTCCAATTCACTAGACCATGAACTATGGCAAATACTTGAGAGGGTAACATACGAACAAGCTACTCGCTCTGCTGAAGCCAGAACACAAATACAGAAAAATAAGTATAATAAAATCAAACCAGCAACCCAAATCCCAGTACCCACACACACAGTAAAAAATCTTAGTAGTCAAACTCTTTCCTCTTCGGAGATCTCTATTCTTGCCAAGGGGCACAATTTTGCCATTACCCCCACTAATATCCCTACGGAAGAAATTATTCGCCAAGTGGAAACGGCTATCTTCCACCTCCCTACTGAAACAGGCAACGATATTAGAAAACGAATTTCTAACGTTCTCCACAAGGCCAAACCTCCCGGGCAAAATATAAGCAGGGAAGAAAGACTAGCACCCTGAATCTGAGGCAGAATGATAAGATTATCATTCTGCCGGCAGATAAAGGTAATACCACAGTAGTTATGGACAAATATGACTACTGTGATAAAATCAAGGCCATGCTTTCAGATCACAATGTTTATAGAAAACTTAAACGTAATCCGACTTCGAGCATAGAGAAGAAAACCTCTTCACTTCTCAAGAATGCGGGTCTCCCTCCCGAAATAACTAAAAAACTAATCCCCCGAGATTTCTCAGCCCCTAGACTTTACGGTCTTCTCAAAATCCATAAAGATTCTGTTCCATTACGTCCCATTGGCAGTAACATCGGAGGACCCACTTATCAATTAGCCCGTCTCCTTGTCAAACCTCTCCAAGCCCTTACAGGACTCAATGATTCCCACATAAAAAATACAATGTACTTTGAGCAGGATTACTAAAATTAAGACAAAAACCACGGACATTCTTGTCAATTTTGAAGTAGTATCCTTGTTCAGGAATGTTCCAGTCCAAGATACATTAGATATTATTAAAAAGTCTGACAAAATCGCCGCAGATCTTCTCCCATTAATAGAACATTGCCTAACTTCAATCTATTTTCAATTCCAAGGAGAGTTCTATGAACAAACTTCTGGAGCAGCAATGGGATCCCCATTTCACCCATTATTGTCTGTAACGATGGGGAAAGATCTTAAAATCTAAAACGCTGAGGAGGCGCATACTGTTCGTCAGATGATGTATATCGAATGCGATGATCGTGTTGCCCGCACGAGTGAGGAGTTGCAAATTAATTTAGCCATTGGCGAAGAAACGGTGATGAATATTCGCGAGGTTTTCGAATCGTCTGTGAAATTCACATCGGTTGTGACTCCTCTCGGTCAGTTCGAGTATTTGCGTATGCCGTTTGGTTTGACGAATGCGCCGCGCGTATTTCAGCATTATATTCATATTGTGTTTGAATCATTGATTCGGAGAAACAAGATTATATTATACTTGGATGACTTATTAATTGCGACTGGCGAGGCCCCTGCCCGATTATTGTTTGGCATCGAGCAGCGAGGGGGTTCTAGCGATCCGTTGCGTGATTTAATTAGCCAAGATGATAGTAGCGAGCGTGATTTGGACCCGCTGCGAGATAAAGCCCGAGCAAATATTAAGGAAACACAGCGTAAAAACGTTAAAGGATACAATTTAAGACGAAAACCTGCACGCGAGTATCAGGTCGGAGATTATGTAGAAATTCGTAATATTGACACAACGGTCGGGATAAATAAGAAATTAATTCCAAAATTTAAAGGCCCGTATGTAATAACAAAGGTATTAGACCACGACCGTTATGTAGTTAGTGATATCGAAGGATTTCAGTTGACACAGCGACCATATACCGGCGTGTTTGCGCCGGATCAGATGTGTCCTTATATATGTTAAAATTTTTCTAGAAGTGTTGTGTGACCGTTAGCAAGACGTTGAGACTCGATTAGTCAGGAACGTGTCCATAGATGTAGTTTATTTATTTTAGGCGTTTGACGGGGACGGCCAAAATGTCAAATAGCCGAACTGTAGTATACGATTATCATCAGGATTATCGTTGTTCCTGGAATACATATTGTCTCGAAAAGGAACGAGCCGCATTGATACGCGTGATATTATTATGTATGTACATGAGATTATATTCTTTTCTTATAATCGGTAAACACATGTGTAGTTTACGTTAGGCCGAATCGAATCTGTCTGCCTGTCATTAGCTGATTGGCTCCATTTCTTGGAGCAGGGATGCGAGAGCCAGGAAGACGGGTATAAATACTGGTGATCTCCATATCAAGGGGAGGTATATGAAAGAAAGACGACAATCATATTCATTCTGAGAAACATAGACAAGGAGCCCGCTTTCCAGATAGGATCCGCTATAGATCTCCAGTATCGTTGACACTCGTAATTGTAAACCGAGAATAAATTAAACTATTCCACGTAAAGTATTCTTTTCCGAAATCATCGAAGCCACACCACAATATTGTTTATTCCAGCAGCCGAATATTAGCGCAAAGCAGCCGAATATTGGCGCTGACACGTTGCAATTCGCTCTAAGGAAAAAAGAAAAAAAGAAAATGGTTCAGAGTCCCAAGATCTCATCCTCTTCAAATATCACTATTCATATTGTTTATACCGGACGTAGAGAAAAAAGGGATCACTAATAAAGCAATAAATACAGGTAAAAAATATTCGTACATCATCCCCAAGCATCTCCCACCACCGAAATCCCCTCCGTCCCGCGTGACGTCATTCCCCGCGCCTACGAAGTCCCCTCCGTCCCGCGTGACGTCATTCCCCCCGCCGCTGAGATCCTCTCGCGCCTCATCTCCCCTGAGAGGACCTGTTAGAACCGGCCCTGAATACCTACTAATAAATAGTTATATATATAAATATTTTCCCTGATCCACCCGGGCCATCGATATAAAAACAATAATTATTATTAGTATCACTATCTAATCTATTTAATATAAGATCGATTATTTCTTTTTGCTTCTCATTTAATTGTTTGTATTGTTCGGTACCTATTTCCATAGCTTCTTCAAGTGTCACGTAATCTTCCTTTGTATTATTTTCTGTTAACTGTTTCATTTGTGGAAAATCGGCAAGACTTTTACCTTCAGCACGATGTATACTATTTATTTGTTCATATGCTTTATTTTGCCCTTGTAACATACCAAAATGTCGGATGTAATCTTCTGACATTGCTATTTTAAAACTTTCCCATAACTCTTCGCTGTAATGGCCGACAGTGTAATAATATACGTACAAATAATCTACGAAGTCGTCGTCATCGGCATCATCCATTCAATAGCTTCATTCATAGCTTGTTTCCATTCATCATCATCTTCGATTAGATCTAAAGCTAAACATGTCTCTGAAAACGATTGATAAAATTGTCCATTTACAGTTCTTAAGTCATTAAAACTTGTAGCGCCCTTTACTGTAAGCAATAATAATCGTAAATGAAATAATTCTGTTTGTGTTGGACTAACAGAATACATTCGTCCTACACAATTAAAATGACTTTTGCGTTTGATCCAACATGATACATTTTTACCATTAATTTTTTCTTTTTTAAATATGTAATAACGTGGAATTTCTACATATAAATATTGTTTTGCTTCTTCATCACGTGAGTTTAATAAAAAATAGTTTATTAACATAGTAACTTGATTTAAAGCAGTAAACATTGCGTCTTCAGTAGATTCATTTTCAATTATAATATTTTGTTCATTAGGAAGATGGACTAGCAAACGAATAGCATGACTTTTATCCTGTAATTTTTTACTAAAAATACGCCAGATGGCTTCCACAGGTCCAACATAACGAGCTTCAATATAATTATGTATCTCATCATAATCAATAATTACGTTTTGTGTTGTTGGTTCAATAGTTATAGCAGCAGCATCATGTCCTTTATAAATATATTTATATAAATATTTAATTGATTTAATACTTGAAACTACTTCAACATTAATATGACAATTAAATATAACTGATAAAGTAGGACAATATGGAACAACATAACGATTATCAACTATATATTTACCAGGACGTTCAAAGCATTTACCATTTCGTCGACGATAATAAGGATAAGCATCTTCATCCATTCTAGTTTCTTTGAGATAAAATTTTGGATAATGTTTCGAACATTGCCCATCTACCAAACATCAATCGCCGCAAGGTCCATGAATCATATGTCTCATGACTATATTATGTAAAATTGGATTCTTATAGGGATCAAGAATTTCAGCAGAAATATATTTATCAACAATTTGTGGTGTTGTTATTTTAAAATTATATTTTAATGTAATTAATATATGAATATGTGGTAATCCGCGTTTTTGAAATTCAATAACATATACAAACGCTGCTACTTCAAAAAATTTTTGTTTCACAATCAAATTAATTAAATAATCTTTTTTAATGTTAAAAACACGAGCACAAATGTCAGGCCTATCAAGCTTGTTGACCAGGCAAAAGATTTTCCTCAATTTCACGCCATTTTGGATTATAAGTCATGGTAATAAAAAGATCTGGTTTACCAAATTTACTAACAACTTGCCATTGCATCTTGATAATGTTGTAACATATTACGTGGTGACCCAATAAACGTAGAAGGAAGTATAATCGTTTTTCTAATACGTCCACTTAAGTTATTCGCCATAGTTTGTATGTAATCTTTTAAATCTTGTTTCAGCACGTAATTCTTTTTGATGAGTTTTGCAATAATCAATTCTATCTTTTTCAATTTTTACATAATTATCAACGAGCCACTGTTGAAACAGACGACGACCTAATAAAAAAACATTAAATTCATTACGAATGGCCATGCGATATTTAATATATTGTCCTCTGGTTATTCGTCGATTACTATTTAATTTTGTTAAATGACGATGCCATCCTTGAGTACCATATGGATAAAACAATGGATATATCCATGGTTCAACATTGGGATCCATAGTACTAACTTTTTGCAAAGTTTTAGTATTTTTATTACGTATTATAACATATGAATCTGGAATTTCTCCATCAGCAGTCGTATAAAAAACAGCAGCAACTTCATTAGTTCTTTGAGCATTATATCGACGTCGATCCATACCTGGTTTTAAAGTAAATAGTAATTGTAATGTCTGGTAATTTTTCACCAGATTCCATTTTTAATTGTTGATTTTTTAATTCTTCACCCATCATTTTATAAGAATGAGCAAACATATTACAGTCTCGCATTATATATTCAAGATTTTGAACGATTTCATAATCTAAATTTGAATTTTGATTAAGACGATAATTTATTGCTTCATTTGAATCAACAATAAAAAGCTGTCAATCATAAGTTGGACTCTCATTATGTATAGCATAAAATGCTGTATTAATTTGATAATAAATCTGTCCTTGTATTTTAAAACAATATGGACCAGATCGCCAATTTTGAAAATTAATCAAGTTAGCATTAAATGATGCAAACGAAAATAAACTATTATAACTGCGAATATGTTGAAAGAAATTGTTTGATTTTATATGACTGCCATCAAATAATGTTCGAATAAATTCAGGAAAATCAGGCATTGGTTGCAAATGTACTGAACCATGATTACAACAATCATGAAATGAATTTCCTTCATTAGATATCTTTTCAGGAGCGAAATATTTTGCATTACAATGAATACAATTCACATCCATAGGACCAATATAATATTCTACTATTTTATTATATTTGAGGTCACTATATTATTCATATTTGAGGTCTTTTTTCCGTAATCGATATTGAGATTGATATTCTACACGTTTTTGTAATGAAGTCATATGTGTTGTTACGTTATCATGTATTTCACTAACACTTGCAAGATCAATAATATTATATCCTTGGTTAATTTTGTTTTGTAAACTATTATCAACATTTATTATTCTCATAGTTTGTCGACGTTGACGTTGATTTTCAGCTTTTTTTCACGACGTTGTTGTTTTAATTTTTCTTTTTCCTCTAAATTTCGTTCTATTTTACGCCTTGACATTTTATTAAAATATAAATATGTAAATTTTAAAATGTTTAAATATATGTACTATATATATTATAATTATTTTAATTAAATACAAATATGTGATGTAAAACTAATCCAATTAATTTTTATTATTAATTAAAAAATAATTATTTAACTTAATTATTATAAATTAATTTATTTTTTTCAATAATATTATTTAATAATTATTTTTAATAGTTATTTTTACTATCATAAGCATTTATTATTATTATAATTATCATTATCATCATTATTGTTATCATCGTCATCATCATCATTGTTATCATCATCATCATCATTGTTATCATCATCATCATTGTTATCATCATCCTCAGCAGCAGCAGCAATTTTATAATTGTCATCATATCATATTATAATTTTTTATCATTATCATTATAGTTTTTATTAATAATAAATATTATACTGTTAATATTTAATCTTTTATTTTAATTTTATATAATTTGAATATAATTTCTTACATATATTATATTTCTTACATATTCAATTTTTTACATATATGTACATACAAATCAAATTAATAACTTCAAAGTTTATATTTAAAATGAACATATACAATATAATTTAAACTTAATGTATATAGAAGTTAAAAATACACTTAAACTTAATTTATATAGAACTTAAAAATATGTTTAATTTATATAGACCTTAAAAAATATGCACAAACTCCTTCTACTTTTTTAAAATTGTTTTTCATGTACCTGAAACAAAAAATTATAAAAGTTAATATATTTTAATTTTATAAAAATTATTATATACTATTAAAAAATAATAAAAAACCTTTTTCATACACTAAAATTTGCATTATTTTTAAATCGCTGGCACTCTAAAAAATCATTGCAGATGAGGAATTAAAAAACATTTCGAAATTTAAAATCTTAAATTTAATACGCTAGTTAAACTTTTTGAAAATTTATTTATCTTCTTTAGTCTATGCTCTTTAAAAAAGACATTATTTTGTTCTTTAAAATTATATGTATTTAATATTATGTAATTCGGTAAAAAATTTCTTCCAAAAAATCTAACAGAAGTAAAGTTTTATAAATTATAATATTTTATTTACATTTTTTTTTAACTTTTCTTGAAAATAAAAAAATTTTTTAAACAATTGATAGTACATTAAATTAGAAATTTGAAACTTAAAAAATTTATTTCTTTAAATTTTCCTATACAATAATTTTTCACCTAGTTTGAGTACTCAATTTTTAATGTACGAAAAAACGTTTTTTTAAATAATGTATTATAAATGCATATATTATAGAAAAAATAATTATATATATATATATATATAAATTATTTTTTTATATGTATATACAGGGTGCCACTTAATTGGCGGTACTATTTGTATCGTGATATTCTTTGTGGAAAACTGAGTTGAAAAGTTCTAAACCATTTTTTCTACAAAATAAAGCGGTAATTATTGACTAAACTTGCGCCAATAAGCATCGACCTTTAAACGGGCGTCAGCCCGTGAGCTGCGCGCCTGGTAGTGTGTGTGAGCGCTCCGCCGTTTCGGCGCTATGTTATGCTGTTACCGTGCAATATTTTTATGAGTTGTAATAACGTGAAAAACTTTATTTTGCATTAAAAATCATATTTCTTCTGTTAAAAGCATTTCCTTAAAGAAAATTTCGTCAAGAAAAGTAAAGGTCGGTGTTTATTGATGCAAATTCACTCAATAATTACCGCTTTAGTAAGCGGTAATTATTGAGTAAAGTTGCGTCAATAAACACCAACCTTTACCTTTCTTGACGAAATTTTCATTATAGAAAAAAATGGTTCAGGAATTAAATGATACCCTGTATATATATATATATATATACAGGGTGTCATAAAAGTACCGGAACAGCAAAATAACTCGAAAAATATGAGTCCTAGAAAAAATGTCAAGTACTGGGCTTTTATGACTTTTTCCTGGCTATCTGACGGTGACCTTGGATTTGACCTTGACAATGACCTTGAAGATCATTTCAAGGTCAGGGTATTTTTTTAAATGAGACCCCATACTTTTGACCCCAGAAATGAAAAGAGCGGAAAATTTTACGTTCGGATGACCTTGAACACTGCCAAATTTGACCTCTGAAGGTCACATAAAGGTCAAACGCTTGTTTTAAGCTGAAAACGCGAATGTCTTCGAAAATGCACCTGCTAGGGAGCAATGTTACGCATAAGGATTGTAGAGGTCAACGAGGGACATTCAGCCGTGACCTTGCCCTTATTCTCAAAGTCATGAGTTAAGATTATTATTAAGGTCAAACCGGACTGTTTTTAGGACTGAAAATCCATACTTTTGACCTAAAAGTGTCAAGATTGAAAAATTTTACGTTCGGATATGATGTTTTCAACCTTGCCCTTGTTCTTAAGATTATGTGTCAGTCATATCAAGGTCAAATCATTTTTTTAAGACTGGAAACACATTTTGATCCCGATAATGTGAAGAGAGAGATTTTACGTACGAGGTCACACTCCGATTTTTGGTAATTCCTCAATATCGGGCGTCATCTTGGATCTGTTATCTTGAATTTGTAAAATCCAACGTCGGATTCGATTTCAGAAATGACTTCAAAAATTCCTTAAACGAGATCCAATTTTTGTTATTCTTAAATATCGGCCGTCATCTTGAATCGGTCATCTTGAATTTGCAAAATCCGACGTCGGATTCGGTTTTAGCGAGCTCAAAAATCCCAGAATCGATATCCGAAAAATTTATTCGCCGTCGATAAAGTGTACGCTTCAAGGTTTTTATTTGTCTCGATTCTATCAGTGTCGAACAGATAATAAATTGTTTTTGAGTTTTCATCGATTTAACAAGTTTTGATTTCACCCGTTTTGAATTATTATCACATTATTATTAACGATCAATGGTACATTATTATTTTTATTTAAAGGTAAAGAAACCGCATTTTTTTTATCAAATTTTTGCAATTTTGTTTTCAATTCCAAATGGCTCATCTTACAGAGCATGAGAGAATTTCGCTATTGATGATGAGAGGAGGGGGGAAGACAAAGGTCATACAGTGAAGTGAGATTGCTGTTCAATGAAACCTTTCGTAATGAAGGCGAAGGTATTTCAATATCGACTGTATCTCGCACCATCAGACGATTTGTAGAAACTGGGACTAATAAAAACCGCCACAAATCTGGGAGGTCACAGTCCCAAACGACAGAAGAGCGGCAATTTGAAGTAGCTCAATCATTTGTTGAAAATCCCAGATTGTCAATTAGAAAAGCATCTCAAATGAGTAGATTTTCAGTTTCCAAAAATCTAAAGACCATTAAGTTCCACCCCTACAAAATTCATCTCCATCAAGAGTTGAATGAGGATGATTTTGACCACAGGGTGCAATTTTCAGAAGTTATGATGCAAAGAATTGATCAACAACCGAACTTTTTGCATAATATCGTTTTTTCAGACGAAGCGTCTTTTGAAATTAATGGTAAGATAAACCATCATAATTTTAGATATTGGAGCAACGAAAATCCTCATTGGATGCTTGAAGCACATACGCAGCGACCTCAAAAATTGAATGTTTGGGCAGGTCTTTATGATAATCAAGTGGTTGGGCCTTTTTTTATAAATGGGAATTTAAACTCAGAAACCTATCTGCAGCTTCTAACAGACCAAATTGTTCCATCAATTCAGGAGATTGTTGGTGATAATTTTGGTGATGTTTGGTTCCAGCAAGATGGGGCACCGCCACATTATGGACGCATTGTTCGAAACTATTTGAACGATACTTTCCCTAATCGATGGATAAGTAGAAGAGGAACAATCGAATGGCCACCGAGATCGCCCGACATTGCACTACTTGATTTCTTTCTTTGGGGGCTACATAAAAAATAAAGTTTATTTCACTAAACCTCGTAACCTGGATGAGCTTCAACAACGGATCATAGACGAATGTGCTGCAATACCCCCAGAAATGATAAGGAATGCGATTGACAATTTTTACGTCCGCTTAGCACACTGTCAAACGGTCAATGGGGAACATTTTGAACATCTCTTGTAATCTCAGGCCGAGTTAAAAGATGCCTTGCCTTCGGTGGCCGAGACTAACTGAACCTTGCCTTCAGTGGTCGGGTTTGAGACACCTTGCCTTCAGTAGTCGGGTTTGAGACACCTTGCCTTCAGTGGTCGGGTTTGAGACACCTTGCCTTCGGTGGCCGAGACTAACTGAACCTTGCCTTCAGTGGTCGGGTTTGAGACACCTTGCCTTCAGTGGTCGGGTTTGAGACACCTTGCCTTCAGTGGTCGGGTTTGAGACACCTTGCCTTCAGTGGTCGGGTTTGAGACACCTTGCCTTCAGTGGTCGGGTTTGAGACACCTTGCCCTCAGTGGTCGGGTTTGAGACACCTTGCCTTCAGTGGTCGGGTTTGAGACACCTTGAGAATAAGGGCAAGGGCACGGCTGAATGTCCCTCGTTGACTTCTACAATCCTTATGCGTAACATTGCTCCCTAGCAGGTGCATTTTCGAAGACATTCGCGTTTTCAGCCTAAAACAAGCGTTTGACCTTTATGTGACCTTCAGAGGTCAAATTTGGCAGTGTTCAAGGTCATATCCGAACGTAAAATTTTCCGCTCTTTTCATTTCTGGGGTCCCATTTAAAAAAATAGATCTGACCTTGAAATGATCTTCAAGGTCATTGTCAAGGTCAAATCCAAGGTCACCGTCAGATAGCCAGGAAAAAGTCATAAAAGCCCAGTACTTGACATTTTTTCTAGGACTCATATTTTTCGAGTTATTTTGCTGTTCCGGTACTTTTATGACACCCTGTTATATATATATATATATATATATATATATACATTAAATGTTTTTAAAATCATAAAGGTTTTATTATAGTATACAAAATATTCCATTTAAATCCTCTTTAGTATTCATAAGATTTTAATTTACTTATTGAAATTAAACAGAAAAATCTAAAAAAATCAACTAATAAAATAGTAGAAAAAAAGTTTAAAATAACCAGTATAACAATTAATATTATATTTATTTCTTAGCTTGAATATTTAAAATTTAATTAGTTATAATTATTTATCATAATTTAATTTCTTAAAGATGTATTTTACAAAGAAGATTTACCATCCAAATTAAAAAAAAAATTAAAAATTTACGTAAAAATATAAAATAGATTTTAGCAAAATAATTGGTTTTTATAATTAAATTAAACATTATTTTACAAGAAATTTAATCATATTATATTAATTTAAATTGTTATATTTCAATAATATATTTTTAAAAAATTAAGAATATCTATGACCGAATTCCGTAAAGCGCATATATTCAGCGCAATATGTTCAGGATCCGTAAAGGTATGTGTTCATGGTGTCGCTCGTCGCTTATATTCAGCGACAAATGAGTCACGTAATTTTATATGTCGCTGACTTCGACTCTCGCTCGTGTAAACTGAACTAGCGATAAATTTTTGACGATTGAATTAACACAGGTTATAGTGATTGTCAAAGATATTGTGTAAATATCAAAATGTCATATGAAGAAAGATTCCATGAATGGACTTATCAACTTGCCGCAATTATACATAATAAAAATGAAGAGGAACGATGGCGAAATAAACTAATAATAACATGTCTTATAAATGAATGTACAAAATTTAAAAAAAAATATAAAAAAAAGATTTTGGATTGATCCATTATTTGAAGGACGACGTCAATATGGATTTTATTATGCATCTGTGCCAAGATTAACATCAGAAAAATTCCAAAATTATTATCGTATGACAGCTACGCAATTCGAGGAATTGTTATATTTAGTGGCACCTGTAATCACTAAACAAACCGTGATTAGAGAACCATTACCTCCTGCAGAGCGACTATCTATAACACTGAGGTTTGTTTATTCTTATTTATAATTGCATTATGTCATGAATTAAAAAAATAATCATTTAATCAAATTATATTTAGATATTTAGCAAGTGGTGATACAATGCATTCAATGTCATATCATTATCTCGCTGGAGTATCGACAATAAGCCACATTATAGGGGAAACTTGCTATGTTATATGGAATTCAATCCGTTAGGAAGTGATTCCACCATCAAAAACTACAGAGGAATGGCATCTTGCAAAAGAATTTGAAGAGAGGTAGAATTTTAATCATTGCATAGAAGCAATTGACGGCAAACATGTTATTATTGAGGTAATGTTATTGATCAGTTTTATGTATATTTATCATTGGAGATTGTAAAATTGATGTCTAAATGAATATTCTTTTTTTCAGTGTCCACCAAATGCAGGATCATCTTATTATAACTATAAGAATAGTTACAGTATTGTGCTGCTAGGAATTTGTGACGCACAATATATCTTTACGTTCGTCGATATAGGAGCCTATGGTTGTCGCAGTGACGGTGGAATTTTTAGAGACTCAAAGATGGGTCTAAAATTTCATTCTAATGAAATGAATGTACCTGTACCAGAACCTCTCAGCCCAGGTGGACCGTCTTTACCATATGTTCTGGTGGGCGACGAAGCCTTTCAATTAACGGATTATTTGCTTCAGCCTTATCCAGGAAAAGGCGGTTTAAATGACGAGCGAAATATTTTTAATTATCGATTAAGTCGAGCTAGGAGAACAATTGAGAATGCATTTGGTATCCTAGTCAGCCAATGGAGAATATTGAAGCGCTCGATCAATTGTAGTATGGAAAAAACAATTTCCATTGTTAAAGCTATCGTATGCCACCATAATTGGATTCGTCGAAGGGATATTGGAGAAAATGAATATGTGACTTCAACATTAATTGATTATAAAGATGAAGACGGCTTTGTTCCAGGCTCTTGGAGAAGTTGCATGGATAATAGTGCATTCATGGACATAACTCAGAGCGGTTCTAATAATAGTTCTCGTCGAGCAATGCAGATTCGAGAAGAATTTTGCAAATATTTTAATAGTGAAGGTGCCATACCATGACAATTCAATCATTGTTAGTATACTTGTGATTCTGTAAATGTTGTATATAAATGTATATAAATGTAAATATGTATATAAATGTAAATATAGGTATATAAATATTAGTTTATAAATTTAAATATCGATATGTGTATAAATATTAAGCAAAACTTTATTAATTAAACATTATTATAAACATTATATATAAAATTTATATTTGATATTAAATATAAAATATATATTTGAACGAAACAAAAATAGATTTAAATAATAGAATTAAATAATAATAAAACTATAAATTGAACAACAAAATCTAAACTTTGTTTTTTATTGATCATTTTATTTTTTACAGGCAAAAACTTAACATGTTTTTGACTAGAAAAATATAATGATCGGTAAGGCAGGGATGCAAGATTATCTCCGCAAGCAACATGCCACGCGTAGTGGAGAGGGTAACGGAGATGTATGCGTAAGCGTATGTGTGAGCTCGGCGCTTCGGCAAGCTTCGGATAGAAGAAGACAGAATATAGTTTTCTGTCTCCTTCTTACCAAGCAGGCAACGAAACGACGGGCGACGCGCGACGCGGGACGTTGCTGAGCGAGCCTCGCTTCGATATGACATATGTTTCTCGATTACAGCTTTTTTTATATTTTATAATTTTATTACAAATATATATAAATATGTATATACATATATGTAAAATATATATATATATATATATACACATTTTGTAATATATTAAATATAATGAATGTTTTTATATATTTAAAATATAAAATATAAAAGTAAGAAAAATAATGAATGCGATTTTCCACACCACCCATGAGGTATCACCAATGGCGCGTTAGGTTTTTATGTGGACCTTCGCCTGGAGCCCTATTATACCACATTCCATTATTTCATTATATTTTACAAGTATGATGTCTGTTATACAGACAATATATTTTATATTCTAGTTTTTTCAAGTATGGTGTCTGTTAGACAGACAGACAGACAGACATACACACACACACAACGTAATGTCTGTAATAAGTTTATTATTAATTAGAGGAGGGGCCAGCTACATCAGTGTCTGTTGCATGTAATCTTAAACTATTTTTATTTTTCTTAGTAGCGGTAGCATATAATTTTGGAGTTCTATTATATTATATTAAATAATAATAATTAAATAATAATTTATTATATTAAATTAAATTTTATATAGGAGGAAAAAAAGGAAGAAAGAAAAAGTGTAAGAAAATAAAAATACATATTCTCTGATTTATTATTTTTTTTTATTTTTTTTAATAATAATAATTTTTAACAATAATGGGTCTTGCTCGACCACCTCCTCGTCCTCGGCCGCCTCCTCGTCCTCGGCCGCCTCCTCGTCCTCGGCCGCCTCCTCGTCCTCGGCCGCCTCCTCGTCCTCGGCCGCCTTCTTGGCCTCCCTTATTTTTGGCGCTCCATTCCCTTGTGCCCCTGTTTCGCCGGGCATACCAGCGCCTACGGGACTGTCCGCCTCCTCTTTTGTTATATTATCTGAAAAATAAAACATAAATAATAAATAAATTATAAAAATGCATATATATATATATATATATATATATATATGTGTTACATTATATTTGAGTTGTTCTTTACTTTATGTAACATATCATTTTTTAATTTCATATAATTTCATATATATATCTGCATAAATCACAACATTAACGATAAAATAACTTTCAATTTTTATATTTTCTCTGTAGCTTAAACTTTATTAGTATCATATACGCACATAATATATTTATCAAGAGATTAAAAATATTATTATTATTATTTTTATAAGTGAAAATAATAATAAGTCTAAGCTTTAAAAAAAATAAATTAAGAATTATTTTATCATTATTATGTGATCCATGTAAATATACATATACATTTGCGCTGCGTAGTGCTTTGTGTAACATTATATATATATATATATATATATATATATATATATATATACGTGTGTGTGTGTGTATGTGTAAATTATTTATATTTAACTTGTTTAACTCGTTCTTTTTAGCACAGCTTTATTAACTTCCTAAATTAATTTATTGTTTCTGTACAACATTAATGATGTTAAATAAAAAAAAATTATGTATTTTTGTTATTTTGTTGATGCGTACTTTTTGATTTATTTTTACAAATTAAAACTAGTTTTATTTATAATCTGGATTTATTAATAATCAATAAAAATTATCATTACATTTGACTGAATAAAATTATTAATATTACAAT
>JAPIVC010000523.1:0-100165 GCA_030586385.1 Camponotus fellah | reverse complement strand
GTTAAAGACAAAGGGATGACTTTTACTACCCTTTGAAATTAAAAATGGGTACGCATCGCAACATCCGGTCACTAGCTTTTGTGAATGGTTTCTTTTTATTTTCTATGGTTTCTCTAGATTTTATGGTTTTTTAAATGATCGAAAGATGTCGAATTCGTCTGACTGACTGGCGCCTTAGTAGACCATATGCTATTTTTATAGATTGTTAATATCTGACTGTTGTTTTAGGGATTTGTTAGGATCCATTTCGAATTTAACTATCGTCGACGATTTTTGAAGTCGTACACGTGTGTGCCAAATGTGGAAAGAAAAGAACCGTGACGTCCCTGGACGTAACAGATGAAGGAAAGAGAAAGAGTATCTCTCAATTGATTCTATTAATGATGACCTCACAGGAGCAATTAAATTTTTCGACTGAGTTTTTAAACTCTCTGACACCATCTGGAATGCCAAATCATCGATTAAAAATTAAAGTCGGTGTTACAATAATTTCATTAAGAAATTTAAATACAAAGAAAGGACTTTGCAATAGCCCTAGATTCACTGTTACTAATTTGACAAATCATCTTATTTATGTCGACAGTTCAAGTCCGGTTCGAGGACAAATTGTCATTATTCCAAGGATAGATTTAGTGACGAATGATATGGAAGTACCATTTAAGTTGAAAAGAAGATAGTTTCTAATTCGAATGTTATTTGTTATGACAATCATTAAATCTCAAGGATAACCTTATGTAAAATGGAAAATGTAGTAATTTATTTGCCCCATCTCGTATTTGCTCAGGATAACTTTATGTGACATTTTCAAAAGCAACCAAAAGGGAAAAGGAAAGTGTAAAAATTAAGATTGATGAATTAAGTAATCAAGGACATCTAATTAGAAAAAGTCAAAAATGTTTTACAAAAAATGTCATATACAGAGAGTTATTGTAAAATGAGGAATTTGAAGGGTGTGATATCCGGAAGGGAAGACAATTTAATAAAAAATAGAGTGGACTTCCGTACAGCGCAGACTTAGTTTGTCAGACCGTATATAAAGAATAAAACAAAAATTAAATAATATATTAAATTAAAAAATTAAATAATAAATTATTAATATATATTATTTAAGAAAACTTTTCGATAGCGGCAGAAAAAGAAAAAATATTTAATACTAGGACTTTGAATTAATTTTGAGGAATTTCTTTGTAAATTCAAGATTTTATTGTGAAAAATTGTATACATTATTATTTTTCAAAGTATTGTCCATCGCTAGCCACTACTTTTTCCCATCTTTCTGGCAGCATACGGATTTCGCGTCGAAATAACAACTCATCTTTTGATCCACCAATCGATCCAATTTTTCGTATCTTCGTAAGATTGGAAGCACTAGCCGTGTTCCATCGATGGATCGGAACAAGTAGTACTTCGATGTAGCAATATGTGGTGAATATGGCAAGTGGGGTAAAACATTCCATTTCAGCGTTTCTAAGTATTTTTTGACTACACGAGCAACATGTGATCGAGCGTTGAAATGTTGAAAAATTATCATGCCTTTGCTCGAATTGCAGCCATTTTCCCTTTAATGCACGGTTCAAACACATCAATTGTGTTCGATAGCGTTCAGCAGTGATAGTATTTCATTCGGTTGAAGCAGCTCATAGTACAAGCTAGTCCCACCTAATAGATCATGAGCTTCGAATCATGAATATTCGGTCTTGCCGTCGATGTTGATGCATGACTAGGTAAATCTCACGATTTTCTACGCTTAGGATTATCTTAGCGTATCCATTTTTAATCCAATGCTAATATGATGCAAAAAAATCCTATTTTTTGCCGTTGAAGCAACTGTTCACACGTGAAAAATCGTCGTTCAACATCTCTCAATTCACATGGCATCCCATTTCATTGCTTTTGAATTATACCGAGTGCATTTAAATGTTTGGAAACTGTTACGCGATCAACATTCCACGATTCAGCAAGTTCATCTTGCGTGACATGGATCTTGGTCGTGTAATGCTTCCAATTCCTCATCTTCGAACTTTTTTAGTTGACCAAGACGTTCTTTGTCAACTTTATCGAAATCACCACTTCTGAAACGTCGAAACCAATACTCACACGTTTTTATCAATGGAGTATGTTCACCGTAAGTTTCTAACAACACTCGATGACTTTCAGCAGCACTTTTCTTTGAATTAAACAGGAAAAGTAAAACTTTCCGCAAATGGTGTTTTGTTGACTCGTAATTCAACATCTTCGGAGCTGAGAAAATATGTTGTTTACACTTCAGCAAAATGACACATAATAAAAAGTAAATCCTAATGACAGAGCTTTGACATGACAATATAGTTACAGTATAGTTACAGAAGTGTCCGATGCGATATAGCATAAGTTACGCTATCTATTGTAAATCCCTCACAATTAATTCACAGTCCTAGTAATTAAAAAAAAAGAGGTCAGGGGGGTGAGGGGTAGCGCAGGCTAATTTATATTTATGTATAAGCAGTAATACTAGGAAGTTTCTAATCCTGGTTCTCTCAGGGAGGGTGAGGCGCGTGACAAACCGCGGCGCGGAGGAGTGACATCACGCGCGGAGAAGGAGGAATTGCGGCACTCGATGAGAGACGTCACACGCGGGGAAGAGGAATCCGCGGCGCGACCGAGAGGGTCCACGAGGAGAAGGGGAATCCGCGGAAAGAAGACGGGTGGGAAAAGGACAGCGCTATGCATAGGAAAAGGATAGTGCTAAGTGTTTGAGGAAGACAGTTCGACAAAGATGGCATCAATGTGCGACAAGGACGATGCAATGTAAGATGACGTGAGAAGGATGACGCAAAGGAAAGAGCGACGAGCATATGAAAAAAAAAAGCGATGTCGTTAGAACAACGCATGCGAGAGGGAATGACAATAGCGTTTGAACAACGCGTGTGAAAGGGAGAACTATAATATCGTGAGAACAACGCGTGCAAGAGAGAGAACGATAGTGCGTACGGAAGACAAAACGATATTGCAAGAACAACACGAGTGAGAGAGAACGATAGCACGAAGAGAACGCATACGAAGAGAGATTTATGATTAACGCGAGTGAGAGAGCACAACGACGATATCGCTAGACTTACAATTAGCGCAAGAGAGAGAGAGAGAGAGATGCAAGGGATGGAAACCCAAGGGGAGAGGCGCGTTAATTAATCACATTTTTTTTAACTTAAAACATAAAATTTATTTAAATGTGTGCTGTACAATTTGTGTGTGTGTGTGTGTATGTACTTAAAATCAATAATAATAATAATAAAATATATAAAAAATATATAAATAGAAATAAAAATAAAAAATATAAGTAAAAATATAAAATTTTAAAAACGTAAAATTAAAATTTAATAGGGAGGGGGCGTTTCTAAAAGGCTACGGGAGGAAATGCCGGGCTGACATGGAGGTCGCTTTTAGAAGGTTACGCGGGTGATGTGCCGGGCTGGGGAGGAGGTCGCTCCTGTAACAGGAGAGTACACACATTTCATCAGTTTTTAAATTATTTAATAAATTTTAATTAATATAAAATTTTTATTTTATTTAAAATTTCTCATTGAATAGTTGAAAATACACCGACATCTTTTATTTGCGACAGCTGTTCGGAAAAGAGCCATATAAGATCTTCGAAGAAGAAGAATAATAGTGGGACTTGAAAGATTCCGTGAAATTTGTAATGTGCAATTTACGATTGATTTATACGATTTATTGTTTTCATCCCGATACTATAAGACAAAAAGATATTACAAACAAACATTTTCTCACAATTTTTCACAAAATAATCATAGAAAAACGTTATTTATGTTCCACAGGAAGGTTAGTTTGAAGAACAGAATGCATAATAAATCAAACATTTTCCTCTTCCACTCAGGATAAACATTTACGCAATCCATTATTTTTAAAAGTTTTAACCCCTTAACTGTGAATCTCGATCGTGTCCACAACTTTGTGACGAGGCAACGAGATCTCGGCACCAGGCTTTATAATAGAGATGTGGCATCATCACCATATCAAAACACGTCATAAGACAAAAGTATGCGCGTTTGCATGCCACTCAGCATGGTATATAATATTAATATCATCATGTCGCGACTTTGTGAGGAGACAGTCGTCTCGGTACAAAACTGTAGAATAGGGACGTATTATTGCTTTATTAAAAACGCGTCGCAAGAAAAGTATTCCCATGCAACTTAGCATGATATAATGCGTCAACCTTCATCGAATGGGTATTGAATGGTCATCGGAAATGAATGACCATGGAACGGCTATCGAACGATTGTCGAACGCCCGTCGAACGGAAACAAACGATCGTCGAACGGAAATCAGCGGCTATCAAATGTAAAGTTATATTCAATTATTAAACAAATATTTAAATGTTTTATCATGTATCATAATGTAGTATCAAAATACAATATCTGTGGCAGCTGTGTCACGTACGGAAACATAATACTGTACACGTACATACATAGAAATGAGGAAAGAATGGAGAAAATAAGAAAGATGATAAAAATATATCGCATCATCAATTTATTGTAAATATGAATTCGATCAATCATGATGCTTTGATCATCAGAAAATGTTCCACGATCATTTTGGTCCACTAGCGCAAAAATATATAGGAGCTATCATGAGTGGCGATAAAAATAAAAGTATAGATTATGTCTACGGTCAAATTTACCAGCGAAGGAATGATGCTCTGTGATAAACGTTTCGATGTAGACAAGGAAGCTAATATAATTATCGATGGAATAAAATATACAGAAACCGAAGGCTTCTACGATTTGATTTTTAGAAAATTTCCCAATCATAAAAGTATACGCAACATTATTTGCATAAATATCAAAGTATATTACAAACGACAAATGCGCATAAACGTGACAACAAAATTAATAATTCTATTAAAAATAATAAAGGATACAAGTAAATATATAATTGCGTCATTATTCCCTGTTAGAAAAGTGGCAAAAGATATAGACGTATCACACACCATGACGCTAAGCGACAACATGATCGATTACGTGCATTGAAACGATCTCAAAGAATTGGTGGAATTTGCGATTGCTAGACGTCTCACGTCAAGCCGGCAACAATGTTCACGACAATGAAATCTTGTCAATTATCGAAGAACTTCGCGAGGCCGGTATTATAAATTAAATTATGTGACGGCGATACGTGTCATTTGTCAATGTTCTCGGTACCGAAATATCGATTAATAAATTTGGATTATCGCTCGGAACATCACACAATTTGCATTATCAATGGAATGGCTTACTCAGAAATTACAAAAAATCCAATATATTCAGGTATATCTCTATAATCGCCGCATCCGTTTTGTAGAGGTAGAATGGATTAAACCGGGGAGGAAATTATAAAATCATTTTGTTATATATATTCTCAATAATTAACGAGAAATTAATTTAAGAAGATTGGCGAATCCACGCGAGTAGAAGCGCGCGGCAAGAAGAGATCTCTCTGCTGTAACATTATACGAACCGCGCGACGAAGCGATGGGAGGAGCGTAGCAGCGAATGTCGGAGTCTCGCCGCTTTGCGGCGCAACAAATGTTCAATGTGCCTCCCTTGTACTTGTAATTAGAATTCAACTCTTTGAACTGTTTGTTGAGTCGCTCGGTGTGCCATATCTAGTGTGATATTATTAAAGGCCGCTATAATCGCTTCGCGTGCCTCATTTCTATCACACGGATGTTCTAGTAATGCTTTTATGTAGCTCCAAACAAAATAATCTAGCACGTTTAAATCTGGGGACCGTGCCGGCCAAATAATTGGGCCACCTCGACCTATCCATCTATCCGGAAAACGCGCGTTTAAAATTTTCCGTACTTGTCGGCGATAATGTGCAGGAGCTCCATCGTGCTGAAACATTATTGTTTCTCGAGAGCGGAGTGGAACGTCTTCTAACAGATTTGGCAATTCGTTTTCAATAAAATATTTCATTTCCCGATCGTATTTTGAGGACGAGGCTACATTCATACCGAATGGCATATTTAAAATGGCATATTTCTCGAAATTTTGTGCTTTGGCAAAATGAGAATCCCCATTCGACAGTGTGCTTTTCAATATTGTTGATCAATAAATGTATGGGGGGTGGTGGAGAGAAGAGGGGAGAAGGGACAATGGGTGTTAATAGTAGAGATGGAGGATATAGAGGATAGAGAGGAATTACTGGGAAGGTGGGAGGAAGTTAGGGAAAGGTGGGGGGGTGAGGATTGACGAGGATTTGACAATGGAGGAGAGGAGGTTTAGGTGGAGGATGTTGGAGGTAGCGAGAAGGGAGAGAGGATTGAGGAAGAGAGTATGGATAGAGAATAGGGAGCTGTGGGTGGAGGGTGAGGAGTGGGGTTGGGATGAGGAGAAACAGATATGGAGGGTGAAGGAGGGAAATGGGGAGGAAGGGTGAAGATAGGCTAAGAGGATGGAGCTGGGGGAGGAGGGTCGTGAGAAGAGGGGAAGTTTTTCTGGAGAATACAGGGAGAAGAGGCGATGTGGGTGAGGGAAAAAAGAGAGGGAGAGAAAAGGAAGAATAGGAGGAGATATAATGATGCAGAGGGGAGGAAGAGGGGAGGGAGAGGGGAAAAAGGACATTTGTAAGGCCGCAGGCGGTCAGGATCGGTGTAGGAGGAGAGAAGGGATATGTATGCAATGCATGTAATGTGTGTAATGTATGTTAGGGTATGGAAAAGCGAGGATAGAGAATGAGGGGGACAAAGGGTAGAGTGAAGGGGAGGACGGAGGGTGGGTGAGGGTAAAAGGAAGGATTGTAAGGCCGCAAGTCGGTCAGGATCGCGGAGGGCTGAGTGTATCAAATGTTAGATTATACTGAAAGGACAGGTAGAGAGAGTAGTTAGGGTTTGTTGATGAAGAGTGTAGAAAAAGGGGAGTAACGGAATGTGAAGAGAATGAATGATAAGGAAAATGTAAACTGAGTGTGTAAGGTATGGATGAGAAGTAAAGGGTTAGAATGGAGGAGAGGACGAAGGGAGGGAGAGGGTAAAAGGAAGGATGTAAGGCCGCTAGTCGGTCAGGAGCGCGGAGGGATGTGAGTTTTTTTATTTTTTAAACGTTAAGTTTATATATTTTTATAAGAAGGACGTGTAGAGTAGTCAGGGTTTTGGTGAAGATGATGGAAAGGAGAGGAAGTATGAAGCTGTAAAGATATGAAAATGTATGATGATTGATGAGACGGCAACCCTGAGGGGAGTCCGTGAATAAAGCTACTACTACTACTACTACTACTACTACTACTACTACTACAATAAATGTATGGGCAGAAGTAATGGCAAACAGAGTGATAAATAATCTTGTATGTTAAGAGGATGCCTGAGTCGCTTGTATTATCGATGAAAACACCGTAATTTTCGGAAGTATGCCATTTTTTATTGCCTGTATAGAATTACAAATCCTTCTCCAGAATTGAAGTATACGCAAACGGACACGTGAAACCTCTATATAATACGAGATTTTATATTGAGAAAGAAAATAAGTATAATATAACGTTTTTATTTATCGACATATTAAAGCAACATGGCGTCAGAGCTGTCAACTTGTACAAATTAGCTTCTTATAAAAGATAGATAGATAACTTTATTGTTTCTCCTCAATTACAAAAAATAATACATTTTCTTTTCGTGTGCCTATATCCGTCATTGACAAAAATCCATATCCTCTAATCTCTTTCTTTTATCGC
The DNA here is from genome assembly GCA_030586385.1 of Camponotus fellah. Classification (NCBI taxonomy): domain Eukaryota; kingdom Metazoa; phylum Arthropoda; class Insecta; order Hymenoptera; family Formicidae; genus Camponotus; species Camponotus fellah. Next base: position 92,458 of record JAPIVC010000523.1, on the reverse strand, counting down.
TTCGAAAATTATATAAAAATAAAATATAAAAGAAAAGTAAATACAAAAAACCTTATAAACTTAATACAAATACTTATAAAATATAACATAAAATTCTTTTTTTTCAATCTTATAATTTTGGTCCCTTTTGCTAACATTTTTACATGCAAAAAAGAACCAAAACTAAAAAACTTCGCATTTACTAGAGAGAGAGAGAGAGAGAGAGATATCTCATACCGCATCAAACACACATTCCTTCCATCCATCCATTCCTTATTTTGGACTTCCGTCTCCGTTTACAAACTCCTTTCTCCTTTCATTCCTTCCCGTCCGTCTCTTCTTCCCCCTTTTCCCTATTTCTTATCTTTTCTATTTCTCTTAATCATTCTTCTCCTTCTCCTTCCTCCCCCAAAATTTCTCCAACTCTTTCCTTCCATGTACTTCCCACTTCTTTAACTATACATTCCTCCCATAAATGTTCCCATGTCTCCATTGCCCACTCACATATTCTGCACTTTCTTTCTTCCTCTTCCTCCCAATATTTTCCTTCCTCTATCTCGTCTCCTAACCTGAACTTAGCTATTCTTTGCCACCTACTCTCTTCCCATCTCTTCTTTAAATACTCCGGTATTTCTTCCTCCCCCTTAATCCACTGATACCATCTATTCGATTTTGATCCCTTTATCTTCTCCCATCTTTCCTCTCTCTGTATTCCTCTCTTCGTTTCCCACAATTCTTCTCCCCTCAACAATCCTTTCTCCCTTAATTCTTCCACCTTCTCAATCTTCCATTTTCTTATTTCCCAAAACTCCTTTCTCTTCTCCTCGCAACCCCCCAACGTTTTACCTTTCGCCCTCTTTCTCATCTCTTTTCAACATATCCTTGCTAACTTTCCTCCCTTTCCCTTTTTCAGTCTCTTTTCGTACCCCCATGCCCTTAAACCCGCCTTTCCCTTCAACTTCTCTCTCTGTATTTCCTCCCTCATTATATAACCTGCTGTATTTCTTCCTACTCCCATTACCCACCTCAAATATTTCTCATGTAACTTTTCCATCTCTTTTTTTTTCCATCTCTTCTCTTTTTCTTCCATCCCCCTATTTCCACTCCATAACTAATTACCGTCCACACTAATTTATCAAATAGCCATATCCTCTTTCCCCAATCCCTTGCAAATCTTCTCTTCTCAATTCCCCATATCTGCCCTAATATTGCCGCTCCTTTTTTCATCCTATCTCTCACTTGTGCATCCTGACTGCCATTATATTTGATTACATAACCCAAATATTTAAACTCTTTTGCTTCTTCTATCTCTCTTCCCTTCCACCTCCAATCTATTTTCCTCCATCTTCCTCCTCCCCCATCTCATAATCTTTCCTACATTTGTCTTTCCTACATTTAACTCCATTCCTTTTTCGTCCAAATATTTCTCTAATTTACTCATTATTCCTTTCATCCCCTCCTCATCCTCTGCTATAACTGCCACCGTCCGCGTATCATCCGCGTATGCTAAAGTATATATCTTCCTCCCCCCTAATTTTACACCTCCCCATCCCCCTTTTTCTAAAACCTCATCCATATCTGCGAGCAACAGTGTGAACAAACTCGAGCTCAGTGGACATCCTTGTCTAACCCCTTTAACTGTCCAAAAGATTTCTCCCTCTCTTTCTCCGATTCTAACTCTATTACTTGTTTCCCTTAATACCTCTTTACACCTTTTAACCAATTCTTCCCTTACCCCTCTTTTCCTCTTTGCCTCTATCAACTTTTTCCTATACACTGAGTCAAAAGCCGCCTTCATATCCACAAATAGAACTATCATTTTCCCTCTTTTCCCATTTATCTGCCTATTAACTAAATAGTTCAATGTATAAATATTGTCTATTGCCCATCCCTTTCCTAAATCCTGTCTGACTCGGTGGTAATAAGCCTTTTCCATCTATTTCCTCCCTTAACCTTTCCGCCAATATTGTTGTATAAATTCTATACGCCGTCTGCGTCAAAGTCACGTTCCTATAATCTCCTACGTTTTCATCTTCCCCCTTCTTCACAATAGGTACTATCCTATTTTCCAGTCCTTTGGCCATCCCTCTCCCCTCCACACCTTCCTACATATCTCCCTCTTTTACCTTCTCCCCTCCATATTTCCATACTTTATTTTCTATTCCATCTCCTCTCATTGCCTTCCTATCTTTCATCTTGTTTACTGCCCTTTCGAACTCTTCCCATCCCAGCTCTTCTTCTCCATCCTCTCCGTTCTCTCTTCTACCTCCCCACACTGTCTTCCATTCTACTCCTCCAAATAGTCCCCTAAAATATTCTCCCCCTCTTCCATCTTAATCTCTTCATTCAATCTTCTCCTCTTTTTCCTATCCCTATTGACTACCTTCCATACCTGCTCTTCCGTTTTAGCCTCACTTACTTCCTTCTCCCTCCTTTCTAACTCTTCCTTTTTCTTATTCTCACATAATATCTTATATTCTCTTTTTATCTCCTTATATCTTTTCCTTACTCCCCCCTCTTTCCTTCATCTTTTTATTTCCTTTTCACCTCTTCTTTCTTCTCCCTACATTCTTTATCCCACCATCCCTTCTCTTTCTTTTCTCCATCGTTTTGCCCCACCTTTTTCATTGCTTTCCTAATTTCTTTCTTCAATATTTCCCATTCTTCTTCTACTCTTTCCCCGTATCCTATTACCCCTCTAAAAGCTTCCCTAAAATCTTCCTGCCCTTTTTCGGTCCAGTTTCCTCTTTTCATTCTCCCTCTTCCCTTATTCCCTCCCAATCCTCTCTTCTCTCAATCTCTACCGTTATTGGTCTATGATCCGACTCAATTCTATCCTCTACCCTATTCTATTATTCTATTATTAATTCTATTATTCTTTCTCTTGTTCTATTGTCTCCTATCACATAATCTATTACTGAATTCCCCCTCTCTCCTACATAAGTCCATTCTCCTACCTCATCCCCCCTAAAGTTTCCATTCAGCATCGACCACCCTTGTTCTTCCAAAAAGCTACATAGCTTCCTCCCTTCTCTATTTATTTTCTTATCCTTAGATTCCCTTTCATCCTCTATATCCTCTTCTCCTATTATCCCTCCTCCTCTTCCTATCCTAGCATTAAAAGGTAATTATTTACAAAAACGGACCACCCTCCGATGACCTTGACCTTGACAAATATTGTCAAGATCATGACCTTGAACAACATTCCGAAGATTTCAGCCGTCGGTCGTTGTTCGTTAAAAAGTTATGGTAATTATTTACCTTAGGGGAGCCACCTCGGATGACCTTGACTTTGATATATGTTGTAGGGGGTACACCCCTAACACATGATTTGAATTTTGCGGCGGTCTCGTTTAGTTTCTGAGATATGCGACCTTGTAGTATCATAATTTTTATATACAATAATACTAATAATTTTGATTTTTTTGTATGGAATAGTACAAATATAAATTATATGATTTTATATAATTTTATATTTAAAAAAATAACTACCTTGGGCGATAGATATTGGACTACGCTACGGACAGTGCCGCCGACCCCCTCCGCGGGGAAGGCGGAACGGCGCTAGGCGCGCCCTACCGCCTTCCCCGCTCCGAGGGGCGGGCTCCGCGATTAGGAAATAAATAAAAACTATTTATCCGATTCAACTAGTTTAAATACATTATAATTTTAACAAAAATTTTTAATTCCTAATCGCGGAGCCCGCCCCTCGGAGCGGAGAAGGCGGTAGGGCGCGCTTAGCGCGCCCGTTAATCCGCCTTCCCCGCGGGTCGGCTGCGATCGCCCATTTTGGTAATATTTACAAAAACGGACCACCTAAACATTTTACTTAGTAGAAAGTAAATAATACATGTATTATTTCTACACTACTTATTTATGTCTTTCAATACTCAAAATAACTACTATAATTTTCTAATTTGTTTTGTTAATAACTTTTTAACGAACAACGACCGACGGCTGAAATCTTGGAATGTTGTTCAGGGTCTGATCTTGACAATATTGTCAAGGTCAGGTCATGGAGGGTGGTCCGTTTTTGTAAATAATTACCTTTCTCTCTAAATCATTATTTACATATATTCCTATTACTTTCCATTCTTCCCCTCCCAATATACTTTTATTGTTATCATTCCCTCCATATTTTCTTTTTCCTTTTCCCTTTCCGCTCTTATTCCTATTCTAACTTCTACAATCATTCCTCCCATTGCCCTTCCTTTCCTGTTTCTTCTTTCCGCCCATTGCACCCATATATATTCTTTCGGTAGTTTCATATTAATTTTTTCCCACCCTTTACTATTTATCCACGTTTCACATAAAATCATCACATCTCACTCTTCTAATCCCTTCCAAAAATCCTTATCCTTATTTCCCAAACCTGCCACATTCCAAAATGCAATCCTATACTTATCTTTTATTTTATTCCATTCTTTTTCTCCCTCTCTCCTCCCATTTCTTCTTTCCCTCTTCCTTTTCGTTTTTCTCCCTTCTCTTCCCTCTTCTTCTCCCCTTCTACTTTCTTTATGACTAACGCTTTCCTTTCCTCGACTAAAAGCCCACTCTTTATTCCCCCCTTCCTCTTCTTTCCTCTATTATCTTACTCCTCTTTCTACCCTTTTCATCTTTTAATTCTTCCTCGTTATTATCCCAAAACCAAGCTTCATTTCCAATCCATAACTTACCATATCCTATTCTAACTCTCTCCTCTCTTCTCTCCTCTTCCCTCGCTAATTGCCTTAATCTCCATCTAATCTTTCTTTCTTTAAAAGTCTGGTCCTCTTCTATCCATATTTCTTTCCCTTTTAGTTTACCTTTATTTGTTAAAATCTTTTTCTTGTCCCCTTCTGAATTTAATTTAACTGTCATCATCTTTCCTTTCTCTTCTTTTCCTGCCTTTATTTCTTTTACCTCATCAATTCCTACACTCACTCCTATCTCTCTACAAATATTTTCAATTCCTTCTCTAATTCTTCCACTATCTTCCCTTATTCCCTTGAATATTAAGTTTCTCTTTCTCTTTAATCTTTCTTCCCTCTCTAAATTCTCCTCTATTCTTCGAATCCTCCTTTCCTCTATTTTCCCCCCACTTCTACTTTCTCTTATGCTTTTTTCTAACTTATCGATTCTCTTCATCATCTCCTCTTTTTCCTTTTCCCACTTCTCTTCCTTCATCTCATCTCTATTTTTATCCCTCCTATCTCTCTTTTTATCCCTTCTATTCCCTCCCTTATTTCCTCCCTCTCCATTCTCCCTTCTACTTTTATTCCTCTAATCTCTTCCAAAACTATTCCTATCATATCTTTTTGAGGTTTTTTACTTGAACCCCCTTCCTCTGATTCCTCTCCTGTTCCATCCCTTTTTCTCTTACACCACTCTTCTATCGATCCTACACTATCTCTTCTTCTTACCGCTGCTTGCCCTATCTTTCCTTTTAAAATTATAGTTCCTATCCTCTCTCCCCTCTCTGCTTCTCTATCATTCTCCATCTTTTCTTTTCTTATCCCTAAGTTGCTCCTCGCTGCTTTTATTTCCCCTATATATTATTTATTTAGTCCCCGCTAGGTTTCGCTTCCCACCTATTACGTACGCACCTCTACTAACTTCCTAATATGTGATTAACCGTTTACTTTCACTTTCCACTTATTCCACTCTTTTCCTCCTTCTATCCTTTTCTCCCAATCCTATCCTTATTTCCTCCACTTCACCTCCACCTTCGCTCTCCAATTACCTCCCTCTCAACCACACACTCTCCTCACACACTTCGTTCCACAACTCCACTCTAAAAATTCGGCTCACTCATACGTGTCATACACCTAACCTGCCGGAAACGAAAGTCAGCTTCTCATAAAAGTTTTATAGCTTTTATGCATAAAACAGTAGTTTTCATGATTATGTACTGCACCGTAGAACATTGTAGAATTATAAAAATAGAATTTAATTGCCTAATTAATAAATGGCATTCTTCCGAAAATTTCAGTCCACAAGTGCTCGAGATGTCGGTAAAATAAAGGAAAAAACAGCAAAAATTAGTTCACAAGCATCACGATAGAGAGTGCTGGAATTTTTTTAGACGAGAAGGGAAAATCGTGCATCAGGGAGAGATAATGCAATGATTTGTACGTTCATGCGTATGTGCGTGTATGTATATGTGTGCGTGCGTGGGTGCGTGTATGTGTGTGTGTGTGTGTGTGTGTGTGAGATGTGTGTGTGTGTGTGTGTGTGTGTGTGAGATGTGTGTGTATGTATAGACATATGTATATACAAAAATGATGCAAGAATTACCAAGAAACAAGAAGGTAATAAGAGCAAGTAAAATAATAAGAGCGAACGAGATAAAAATAGTAACGAGGACTCAAGCTTGAGAATCGGATCTTTCTTTCACTCTATTATTTTTCTCTCGCTCGCATCTATTACTATCTCGCTCGCTCTTATTATTGTCTCGCTCGTATCTATTATTGTCTCGCTCGCATTTATTACTGTCTTGCTCGCTCTCGATTCTTGGGTCCGCTTATCTTTTCGAGCTGTCTGTCACGATTGTCAAGTGTGACAGAGAAAGCAAGATCATGAGTAGAAAGCGAGCGAGATGACCTCATCAAAGAGTTCCGAAGTCTCTTGCAATCGGTTTCTTCGCTTCCTCTATCCATTTGCAATTCACTATTAATGAATAAAAAATGCATTTTATTTTCTGACATATATTCGTGAATATTATAAATAAAGTATCATGTCAGAAAATGCATTTTTTATTCATTTGAAAGTAATTTTAATAGAATAATGAAAATGTTACAATTAAAATAATATCAAACACGATATAAGTGGCATAAATTTAGTTAAATATATAATTATAAAACTTGTATTATCAGACTAATTAAAAATTACCCGATTTGCGCCGTGTTTGATATCATTTTAATCGCAATAATCTCATAAATTCATTGAAATTATTTTCAAATCGATGGAATTAAAAATAAAAGTTTTAATTTTTATTTTATAAGACGTTTACATTTTCGTGAATTGTAAATGATAGAATAGAGGAAGCGAAGAAACCGATTGTAAGAGACTTCGGAACTCTTTAATGATAGGTCATCTCGCTCGCTCTCTACTCATGATCTTGCTTTCTCTGTCACACTTGACAGACAGCTCGAAAAGATAAGCGGACCCAAGAATCGAGAGCGAGCGAGACAGTAATAGATGCGAGCGAGAGAAACATAATAGTGAGGAAGAAAGATCCGATTCATGAGCTCGAGTCCTTATTATTTGTGCTATTTCTATCTCCTTCGCTCTTATTGTTATTTTGTTCGTTCTTACCTCGCTTCCTCATGTAATTCTTGTATCACTTTTATACATACATCCACCCACACACACATACACACGCAACACAGACAACACACACACATGTATGTGTGTATATATATATATATATATATTTTTGCATAGAATATTTTAGCGGGACCCGAAAAAGGGTTACGATATCTTTGTATACACAGGTTAACATTAGTCCATATACGTATACATAATGTGAATAATTTATTTATACATAATATTAACAAAGTTATTGCAAAAATTAAATACTGTATGTGTAGAGTATTTTATCGGTTCTGTATTTTCATGTATCATACATTAATGGTACTTATATATAAATTTATATATATGTTTATGAGAAGGATTTCAGATCATTTTTTAACCGTGGTTTTTTCTTGAATATATTTATTGCTTACAACTTCTAAGTGTTTTAAAAATAATTAATTTTTAGCCCAGGTATAGCTTATTTAGTATCAAAAGGCATATTTCAAGGCACTTGCTATTTGCAAAAAATGTATATTTTAAACATTCATGATTAAAGAACATAATTGTAACCTAGAAAAACAAAAAATAAGCTTACAATATAAATATTATTTACATAAAAACCATTAAAATATTGTATGCCCTGTAATCTGCTATTTCAAGTCTATATTTATTTATTATTTATTGGTTTCAGACAATACTTTTTAAAGCACAGAAAAATAATAATATAATCTTTTAAAATCTTCTTTTAAATATAGTTAACATATTTAACATTTCATATAAAGAACTCCGCAAATTTCTTATGGAAAATCAGTCGATTTGCCTGAAATTAAAATGTTGCTGTTCATGATCTACTGATGAAATGGGCAGAACTTGAAATAATGGGCCAGTTTCGAGCTAGAGAGCTGAAGTCGTCAACATACGTAATACGTTAACGATTTGTGTAAATGATATTGTAAACACGTGAATGCGTGTGTATGTGTCCGTGCCTGTTTATGTGCGCGCACATTTAGATTCCTTAGTCCTGTTCTCAAATGCCGAAAGGTTAAAATTCACCCTTTTTTTTGCTACAAGCAAACACTTTGTTCATTTGGGAATATTATTATTTCTCATATTTCACTCTAGTGACATATAAGTTATCCATCTATTTTCTCAATATTAGTATTAACCAGGATCAACGATAAGGATGTTTTGAGAATATGATCCCTTTGGGATGCTTGTTTGTAAGGTAAATCCCCTTACCTCTCACCATTGGTATAGGATATATTATATTATTCTTATTAGTTGAAGTTAGCAGTTATTAATATAACATTGTCAGTTTCATGGTATTTATTTTATTGTATATTATTAATAATATTGTTCAATGGAAATAAAATATAATAAAAATAAATATAGTAATAGTAATCGAAAGACACTTCTAACTATACAACGCAAACTTTGCTCCTGTCATAGGAATTTAAGATGCTGTGTGGAGGTATTCCTGGCACATAAATACGCACAGACACATACACACGCACTCACGCGTTTACAATATCATTTACACAAATCCTTAACGTATTACGTATGTTGACGACTTCAGCGCTCTCTAGCTCGAAACTGGCATTATTTCGAGTTGCACCCATAAGAACATTTCATCAGTAGGTCATGAACAGCAACATACTTTAATTTGGGAGCGTCCAGTTTAACCACGTTCGGATTGACCACAGCCAATTATATCGACGTGTGCCTAGGGTAACCAGCAATAATTAACCAATCAGAGAATTTCTTTTTTGAATTGGCCAATTGGCGAATGTGGTCAATCCGGTGCCACTCCTCTAATTTCAGGCAAATCAATTGAAAGCCATTTTCCGTAAGAAATTTGCGGGATACTTTAAAACATATTTACTGAACATAGGCTGCGGTCAAGCCACAGACTTCTATATAATAGACTACAAGCTCCTTATATACTAGCCTTACACGTCGTCTACAATGACAGTAGGATTAATGGATTAAAACTGTAACTAGGAATGACCAATCATAGTCAAGCATTAAGAGAATACTCGACTGTGATTCGTCAATTTCTTGAGTTATTGTAATATATCTATGAAATATTAGATTTCACCCTCAAGGGGTGGTTTTTTTAAATTATTATTATACGCTAAATTAATCTTTGTAGAAACCTTTATTAACGGCACAAATTTTATATTTTTGCGGTGCACCATTTTTGAAATATTAGATTTGAAATATTTCACCCCCAAAGGGTGGTTTTTAAAAATTGTTATTATACTCTAAATTAATCTTTGTAGAAACCTTAACTAACGGCACATGTTTTATATTTTTGTGGTGCATTCTGAAATATTAGATTTCACCCCCAAGGAGTGGTTTTTAAAAATTGATATTATACGCTAAATTAGTCTTTGTAGAAACCTTAACGAACGGCATTGGTTTTATATTTTTGTGGTGTACCATTTCTGAAATATTAGATATCACCCCGAAGAGGTGGTTTTTAAAAATTGTTATTATACGCTAAATTAATCTTTGTAGAAACCTTAACGAACGGCATAGGTTTTATATTTTTGTGGTGCACCGTTTCTGAAATATTAGATTTTACCCTCAAGGGGTGGTTTTTAAAAATTGTTATTATATGCTAAATTAATCTTTGTAGAAACCTTAACGAACGGCATAGGTTTTATATTTTTGTGGTGCACCGTTTCTGAAATATTAGATTTCACCTTCAAGGGGTGGTTTTTTAAAATTATTATTATACGCTAAATTAGTCTTTGTAGAAACCTTAACTAACGGCAGAGGTTTTATATTTTCGTGGTGCACCGTTTCTGAAATATTAAATTTCACCCTCAAGGGGTGGTTTTTTAAAATTATTATTATACGCTAAATTAATCTTTGTAGAAACCCTTATTAACGACACAGGTTTTATATTTTTGTGATGCACCATTTCTAAAATATTATATTTCATCCCCAAGGGGTGGTTTTTAAAAATTGTTATTATACGCTAAATTAGTTTTTGTAGAAACCTTAACGAACGGCATAGGTTTTATGTTTTTGTGGTGCACCGTTTCTAAAATATTATGTTTCACCCCCAAGGGATGGTTTTTAAAAATTGTTATTATACGCTAAATTAGTCTTTGTAGAAACCTTAATGAACGGCATAGGTTTTATATTTTTGTGGTGCACCGTTTCTGAAATATTAGATTTCACCCCCAAGGGATTGTTTCTAAATTATTACTATTTTTCAAAATTGTTATTATATGACAATCATTTTTTTAGAAATTTTATTTAATTAAATAATTTCCATATTTTTACGCTCCTGTGATATGAATTTCTATTTCCCAAGGGGTGATTTTTGAAAATTATACGATAAATAAATTAATCTCCACACTTTACACAACACACACACACATACACGTGCATGTACGCACATATACACCCCCGACAACGGTTCCAGGACCTCTCTCGCAGGGCAAGGGGAGCGTAAAAGTGATCAATCAGCTGGCAGCGTGGCAGTGGCTGATTGGTCAGAGGCTCCCCTTGCCCCGCGAGAGGGATCATGGAACGAATCGTTGTCGCGAATACATATAATCTTATTTCTTAAGGCGGTTTGCACACTCGATGAATAATCGTACATGTGCGTTGCAAATGCGCCTTGAGGGACAAACTTGCTTTGCATGTGTGCGTGCGATTTTTATATACGTGAGTCTGAACCTGGAAATGATGCATAACGTGGCGTCTACAATGAGATTTTAAGGAGACTTAGGCCCAGTTGCACCAACGTTATTTCAGCTTTAAGCGAAATTTAAATATGTGTCTGTTTTTGTTTATTTAGAAAGAAAGATAAAGATAGATATATATTTAAGTCTCGCTTAAAGCTAAAATAACGTTGATGCAATCGGGCCTTAAGACATAAGACTTAGGCCCGTTCTACAATGAGTCGTAAGTCGTAAGTCGTAGGCAAATGGACCAATCATGGTTGATTATTTTTTAAATCCATTGCCTACTACACTCACATTTCGCCATTTAGAAAGAGTTTTAAAATTTCTTAAAACAATTTTAAGTTTAAAATAATTTTGAAATATTTCACATTGTATGGGCCTATTGATCATAATAATGTCCCTACACAAAATTTTTATTTTAATATTACGAGAAGGTTTAATGTATTCAATATTATATAACATAAGATCTCTACAGAACATGTGTTCTAATTTGAATGAAATGATCTCATTTTGACTTCGAATCTAGATTAAAAAATTATCCATAAGATTATTTAAAGATGTATAAGGATACTTTTTTCGAGAATTGTACTCCCGATATCATATATCCTTCACTTTTTTCCCCATACCTTTATGCGTTTTCCTTCTTTCTAATATACAAAAATTTTGACAATGTGTATATTATTTAGCACCTACAAGAAATATTAAAATTGCAGTACATATATATATATATATATAAAATATATATCTACATTGCTTGTAATTTTTTCATATATTTCTTATTATGTATATACATTTTAGATCATATTTTGTATATTATACGATAATAAAAATACATATATATAAATGTCGTCAAAATAATCGTTTTATATAAAATGACCATGTCGCCATAGTATACAATTTACATATATTATTGTACTTAACTTTATACTGTCGTCAAAATAGTCCATCTATAATTAATTATTTATACATATTTATTAACATGTAAAATTTAAAAAATAATGGTAATGTATACGTCAAACAGTCAATATATTTTAATTTATGCAATAATATATATTATTTTTATAATATTACGCGGTATCATTAAAATAGCCGATCCATAATTAATTGCCTATACATATTTATTAGCATGTCAAATCTAAAATATAATGGTAATGTATATGCCATACAGTCAATGTACTCTAATGTATGCAATATTATATGGTAATTTTCGATGTCGTCAAAATAGCCGATTGACATACATAAATATATATTTATATATATAAATCGATTATTTTGAGGGCTTTTTTTTCAATTAAAATAACAATTATATATGATGCGTGATTAGCTATTGATGTGTGTATTTTAATTATATTCAATGTATGATACCTAATAATAGATATACGTAATGATAAATATATAGTGATTACTTTGGGGACTATAGATGTATATTGATTACTTGGGGGACTTTAGATATATATTGATTACTTTGAGGTATTTTATGTTCTAATTATAAACTTATTCTAATTGTAAGTATGATTAAAAAAAGACATTATTATGATACACTTGGTGATAAAAAATAGTTATATAAATAAAAAAAATTATATCTTCTATGTAAAATAATTTCTAGTGATAACAACATTTTAACATTATTACTTTCATCAAACGATTTAATTTGTTTAAATAAATTTTATTTATTCGAAAAAATGATTCAAATTCTTTACAGATTCAAGAAGAAAGCATTTCTCCTATTTGATTAAAAACAATTGGTCATTCACATTAATGAAATAAAAATTAATGTTAAAATATGTGACAAGAAAACTAGCGATTAAGAGCCGATAGCGGATGGTAATGCCTAAAAATTCTTCAATTATACGCGAAAATTTAAACGAGAACGAGGCATATGCATATAATAAATTTTCGCGTATAATTGAAGAATTTTTAGGCATTACCATCCGCCATCGGCCTTAATCGTTAGTTTTTTGTCGTGTTGTTTTAATACATATAGAGCCTAATTCCTTTCAATTTATTTAAAATATGTGACTAGAAATTGTTTTATGTATAAGAAAATTTCTTTATTTATGTAATTATATATGTAATTTTATTAATGTATCATTTTTATATCAATTGTATCGTAAATAATGTCTTTTTTTTAAATCATACTTACAATTAGAATAAGTTTATAACCAGAATATAAAATACCTTAAAGTAATCAATATACATCTGAAGTCCTTAAAGTAATCAATATACATCTAAAGTCCTCAAAATAATCAACATGCAAAGTCCCCGAAGTAATCACTATATATTTATTTATATATATAACTATTATTAGGTCTCTATTATTAGGTATCATAACTAATAAGTTACTATACATGAGATTGATAAGGTCTATATTTCGAGAATAGTTTCTACCATTAAAACGTTTTATAAGTAAGAATAAAAAGCACGGATCAAATATTTTTTGAAGTATATCTATATGTGTGCACAGTTTTCAAAAAAATCGAATTGTGACACTTGATGTTACTTGTAAGCAAACGAGATTTATTGTACATATTACAATGCTATATGATCAATGTAAAACAAAATATAAAAAATTTTTTTCTATTATTAATTCCTTATATAATACTATATTTTACATCCAAAAAATCAATCTGTATGATTTCGATTCTTTTCTATGCATTTACTTTATTGACATAAGAATAAAATCATTATTTTAATGTATTTAATTATGTACAATTTATTTATACAATTTTAATACAATTTATATACAGGTTGTCCCATTATTAATAAATTTAATTAATTTAATTAAATTTTATTAAATAATTAATATAATTATTTTAATATTATTTTTATACAGGATGCCCTACTTTAATTGCCCTAATAGGCAAATATCTCTGTTCTTATGTCAATATAGTGAATACAAGAGAATCGAAATTATGAAAGAAAGTCGAAATTACACAGATTGATTTTCTGAATGTAAAATACTGGTATATGTATATAGTATTATATAAAGTCCATTTATAATTAATTATGTATATAATATTATATAATATTATATAGTATTATATAAAAAACTAATAATAAAAAAAAATTTTTTATTTTGTTTTGTTTTGAAAGAATTGAGCGATACAACGATACATATATAATACATATGTATTATAATACATATTTAGTTGTGTCCCAGAAATAATCATTGCGTTTCAAAATTGTCCTTATAAAATAATCGTTATACAGAATGTTCGAAGTCAATTGCTCCATCCGTCATATGCAGCTAAAAACGGATTAAAATCGAGTAAAAAAATTCTCTATCATTTTGCAATCTTCTCTATCATTTTGCAATAGTTATTTTTAAGAAAAAATATGTAATTTGCAGTTAACAATTACATATTTTTTCTTTGAAACAACTCTGTGTTTTCTTTACACCAATTGATTCTTCTTATTATTTTGTACATAAAAGTATTTAGATAAGATAAGAAAAATGAATATTTTACAATATATTTTATTGTTTATGTAAAATTAAGAAATAACTTCAAGTCTCATAACTTGAAAAGTACTTAATGAAAATTAACTTAATTATAATGTTTTGGGAAGCTCTCGAAATGAGTTACAAGAATATGCAAAAATATATAGGGTGCTCCATTTTTAAAAATTGAAGTGACTCACGTGACCTTCAAATGAATCTTCAAGGTCAAACCAATGGCACCATCTTATGTCCCCCTAGAAACCATACAACTTTTGTTTTGAAACATTTTATCGATTTTTCATTATTTTCCGAAATATTTGCCTGGGAAATTAAAAGAAACACTCTGTATATGCTATATGAGTTATATTTATTAGACATATTACATCATATCACATTCATACATATGAAATCACATTCACACGCACGCGCACGCGCGCAAACGTACGTACGCACGCACGCACGCACGCACGCACGCACGCACGCACGTACAATGAGCGCTAAAAGTTCTGTAATGATCAAATATTCAAAAAAAAAATTTTTTAGAAAAAAAAACTTAAGATTCAATAAAATATGTTATCTGATAGAGGTTATTTGATCTCAGAATGACTTTGAAAAGTTGCATCGAGATCAATATAAAAATCTTAAATGTATATCCTTATTACAAATTTTTAATGGATATCTGTAATAGATATCTTTTATTGCATATTCTTATAACTAACGTCGAAATGTTTTTAAAAAGTTATTCTATTTTAATGAAAACTTGTCGAGAAAACATCAAATTTAAGAGTATAAATATCAAATTCAAGAGTATAAAATATCAAAATAAAATAAACGTTATAAAAAGCTCCTCAAAATTAACAAATTAAAATGAATAATAAAAGGCAGTAAAGAGCCAACGCAGTTGTAGGGGGGTGAAAAATCTTTTACAAGATAATCAATTTTTAAAATTCTTCTTCTTTTTCCATCAAACGTTTCGGACTCAATTCGAGCCTTCTTCAGTGATTCTGAAAAAAACAAGAAACAAAAATGCCAAATAAGAGTCGCGACAAAAATGCAATATTAATAAATTAGCGCAAAAGAAGAGAAAGTATGGTCACATGTATGCATAGTCTATAAGAGCGACGCGACTTTGTTAGAGCCGATCCACCCGAGAAAGTCCGATGTAAGTAGCCCTCTCGACGATGCAAAACGCGAAGAGCGATGCACTAACAAAATAAATATACATCTAATCAAAACCAGATAGGAGAAGTTGATTGCCACTGGTCAAAAATCACTTACTTGGACACGAGAAGATCGGCACAACCGACACGATCACTCAGCACGCTAACAGTCGACTAGGCCGAAAATTCAAACGGCAACGATAAAAGGGTCAAATGATTGAACAATAACAAACAACAAACATTGAGGACAAAATCAGTCAAACAAACAACGACCCGTTAAAGCTTAGGCATGTTTTCAATTATCGTCAGACATGAAGTATTTAATTATGAAGTATCGCTTTGGAGATTCAACGCGTTTTTTGGGCGCTTAATATAAATCATCTCAGATATCAATCTTTTTTCCTAAAAACGCTTCCTCATCCAAAATCTCGACCTCATCAAAATCAAAAGTATGATTAAGCGCTCTATGTTCGGCAATGACAGACGTGAGATTCTTTCTATGTTCTTTGATCCTCGTTCTTAGTGAGCGTCCCGTTTGTCCTACGTAAGAGGCGTCGCAATCAGTGCAGTTAATTTTATACACTATATTGTTGCGTGAATCTTTTTGGAGCTATCTTTACCAACTTTAATAAATTGGGGCAAATTGTTTATTCCAGTATAAGAAAGCTTAACTTTGAGACCTCTGACACAATGTCGAAAACGTTCTGATATATTCCTCAAATACGGAACATTAAAATATGCAGTCTTGTCTTCTTCTCTGTCAACGTCAACCACACTCTCACCATCCATCAAACCGTTATCATATTTGTTGTTAAATCTATGAAATAGAATGTTAAGTCGGTTACTAATTGTGTGAAAAATAAGAGAGAGGGTATCCATTGTTCAAAAAAAGTTAACGACAAATTCAAGGTTTCTCCTTGTGAAACCTTGGATGAGAAAGCCAAAAAACCCTTGTCTGTCAAACCAATTATTGTACCTTTCTTCTGACAAAGGGGGTCCGGGACTCAAAGTGGAGGTATCTTCCTGAGAAGGTCGGTTTATGGAACCAATTAAATTCAATGTGTCCATTTACTAAAATATTTGTGATGTCAAGAAAATCAAACGATTGTTCAAACCCTCCTCCATGGTGAACTGCAACCTCGTGTGGAACGAGTTGAATGTGTTCAAGACAATATTAAGCGTAGAGGAGGGCGCCGCCAATACGATGTCGTCGACATATCTAAAATAAAAGGGAAGATCCACGGAAAGGTCGCAATCGCCCTTGGATTCTAAATCTTGAAGCGTTCTCTGCGATAATCGGGGAAGAGAGGAGGGCCCATGGGCGTGCCAAAAGTTTGCTGATAACAAACATCGTTGAACATAAAAAACGTAGAGTTCAAAATGAAACGAACTGCAGTTACAAATTCATCGCGAGGTATCTGGCAATTTTTTCCAATATAGTCCCATCTGTTAGACAAGCTATCAATGGCCATATCCAAAGGTATGTTGGTGAAAATGAGACAACATCCAATGAAATCAATTTTATGTCGCCATCAATACGTCTGCCATTAAGTCTATCGACCACTTGCGCGCTGTTAATAATTGGGCTTTTTAGGGCCCCGGAATAGATTTATAAATGATGTCATGTACAAATTTGGCGAGACCATACAGCGGTGTGTTTTTTTAGTGAGACTATTATGCGCAACGGGTTATTTTTCTTATGAATTTTTGGCAGTCCATAAGCCCTCGGTAAAACGCCGTCTGAACAATTTAAAGATCTATACTTCGCAACAGAGATGTAATCTCGAGCTCTCCACCTAGCCAACATATCATGTAGATTGCTAATCAACTTATTAATCGGGTTTTTATTAATTACTCTATATGTGTTTTTATCCGCTAATAAACCAGACATATTCGAAAGATAGTCGTCCTTATCCATAGCGACTGTTATATTACCCTTGTCGGCTCTCGTAAACAAAATATCTGGATTGTCTTTTGTGAATTTCTTTACAGCATTAAAGGAATTCTAACAATCTTGTCAACTGGAGACTCGTGTGAAATGGAATTATAAAAAGTATTTATAACCGGAAAAGATCTGCTTCTCACTGTCATGCGAACATCCATGGGCAGTCTACCAATATTATACTCTACACTTTTTAATAATTCGACCATCGTTTTATCCTTGTCGATAACAGGTAAACAAAATTTCTCTCCCAGTTGCAACAGAAGTTGTACTTCTTGAGGTATGGTCACGGAAGACAAATTAACAAACCACTCATCTCTTAATTCTGAGACAGGAGAAACCTGTGGCGAGAAAGACAAAGGATCAAGGTCAATACATACAGCCGAGGAGGAGGGTTGAGGATTGAAGGAAAAATTCACGTTGTTAGAGTTTAACAAAGATTGATTAGGTTGATAATTCGGAAACAAACAAAAATACCGAATCGGACGAATATCTTTCTGTGTCTCTCTAAGTTTTTTTTAACAACCAATTAAATTTCTTATCTAATTTCATGCTTTCATGGAGGTAAAAAGCTCGCTGAGATCTGTTCTGTTTAACAAAGAAATTATTACAAATATGTACCGGTAAACTATTAGATATTAATCGAGTCACAACCAGCAACTCACGGCGCAAAGCCCGAACATGTCTGTACGCATCCTTAATTTCATTTTTCAAAATGTCTCTGATAAACTTAGTCCTCAAATTAACATATCGTCTCCGAGACACAGAATGGTGTAAGTCGTTATGATAACGGTTATAAAACCTCAAATGTTGTGGTGTTACATTGTGACTGGTGCATTTTCTCAAAAAATAATACGTAAATTTAAACTAGATAATCGTTTACTAATCCAAATCCATTTCTTTAAATGAGATACAGTCCTAAAGCCAAAATAAAAATTAACAAATTGAAAAAAGGGTTGAAAAACGCATATTTTCAGCCAGCGCAATATTAAAATAAAATAAACTTTTAAAAAAGCTCCTCAAAATTAACAAATTAAAATGAATAATAAAAGGCAGTAAAGAGCCAACGCAGTTGTAGGGCGTGAAAAATCTTTTACAAGATAATCAATTTTTAAGAATTCTTCTTCTTTATTCCATCAAACGTTTTGAATCAATTCGAGCCTTCTTCAGTGATTCTGATAAAAACAAGAAACAAAAATGTCAAAATAAAGTCGCGACAAAATGCAATATTAATAAATTAGCGCAAAAGAAGAGAAAGTATAGTCACATGTATGCATAGTCTATAAGAGCGACGCGACTTCGTTAAGCCGATCCACCCCAGAAAGTCCGATGTAAGTAGCCCTCTCGACGATGCAAAACGCGAAGAGCGATGCACTAACAAAATAAATATACATCTAATCAAAACCAGATAGGAGAAGTTGATTGCCACTGGTCAAAAATCACTTACTCGGACACGAGAAGATCGGCACAACCGACACGATCACTCAGCACGCTAACAGTCGACTAGGCCGAAAATTCAAACGGCAACGATAAAAAGGGTCAAATGATTGAACAATAACAAACAACAAACATTGAGGAAAAATCAGTCAAACAAACAACGACCCGTTAAAGCTTAGGCATGTTTTCACTTGTCAGACATGAAGTATTTAATTTTGAAGTATCGCTTTGGAGATTCAACGCGTTTTTTGGCGCTTAATATAAATCATCTCAGATATCAATCTTTTTCCTAAAAACGCTTCCTCATCCAAAATCTCGACCTCATCAAAATCAAAAGTATGATTAAGCGCTCTATGTTCGGCAATGACAGACGTGAGATTCTTTCTATGTTCTTTGATTCTCCGTTCTTAGTGAGCGTCCCGTTTGTCCTACGTAAGAGGCGTCGCAATCAGTACAGTTAATTTTATACACTATATTGTTGCGTGAATCTTTTTTTAAGCTTTCCTTTAACCATTTAATAAATGGGCAAATTGTTTATTCCAGTATAAGAAATAAACTTTGAGACCTCTGACACAATGTCGAAAACGTTCTGATATATTCCTCAAATACGGAACATTAAAATATGCAATCTTCTTACTTCTCTGTCAACGTCAACCACACTCTCACCAGTCCATCAAACCGTTATCATATTTGTTTTTAAATCTATGAAATAGAATGTTAAGTCGGTTACTAATTGTGTGAAAATAAGAGAGCGGGGTTTCCCTTTATTTCAAAAGGAATGTTCAAGACAAATTCAAGGTTTTCCTTGTGAAACCTTGTAGAAAGACCTTGGTTGACGTTGACAGAGAAGAAGATAAGACTGCATATTTAAGTTCTGATATTTTAATGGTCAATTTTAATGTTCCGTATTTGAGGAATATATCAGAACGTTTTCGACATTGTGTCAGAGGTCTCAAAGTTAAGCTTTCTTATACTGGAATAAACAATTTGCGCCAATTTATTAAAGTTGGTAAAGATAGCTTACAAAAAAATTCACGCAACAATATAGTGTATAAAATTAACTGCACTGATTGCGACGCCTCTTACGTGGACAAACGGGACGCTCACTAAGAACGAGGATCAAAGAACATAGAAAGAATCTCACGTCTGTCATTGCCGAACATAGAGCGCTTAATCATACTTTTTGATTTTGATGAGGTCGAGATTTTGGATGAGGAAGCGTTTTTAGGAAAAAGATTGATATCTGAGATGATTTATATTAAGCGCCAAAAAAACGCGTTGAATCTCCAAAGCGATACTTCAAAATTAAATACTTCATGTCTGACGATAATTGGAAACATGCCTAAGCTTTAACGGGTCGTTGTTTGTTTGACTGATTTTGTCCTCAATGTTTGTTGTTTGTTATTGTTCAATCATTTGACACCATTTTTATCGTTGCCGTTTGAATTTTCGGCCTAGTCGACTGTTAGCGTGCTGAGTGATCGTGTCGGTTGTGCCGATCTTCTCGTGTCCGAGGAAATTATTTTTGACCAGTGGCAATCAACTTCTCCTATCTGGTTTTGATTAGATGTATATTTATTTTGTTAGTGCATCGCTCTTCGCGTTTTGCATCGTCGAGAGGGCTACTTACATCGGACTTTCTCGGGTGGATCGGTTCTAACGAAGTCGCGTCGCTCTTATAGACTATGCATACATGTGACTATACTTTCTCTTCTTTTGCGCTAATTTATTAATATTGCATTTTTTGCCGGGACTTTATTTGACATTTTTGTTTCTTGTTTTTATCAGAATCACTGAAGAAGGCTCGAATTGAGTCCGAAACGTTTGATGGAATAAAGAAGAAGAATTCTTAAAAATTGATTATCTTGTAAAAATTTTTTCCCCCCTTTTTTTCGTTTAATGATAAAATTTAAAATTTAATAAATTTTCACTAAAACAATATTTATCTAAAACATTTTGTTGAATGTTTTGAAGCTTTCGTTTTTTTAAAGATAATTTAAGAAGGTATTGAAATGTGTTGGGTCTAGTTAGGGGTTTTTTATAAAATTTTAATTTGTTATTTTATAAAATTTTAAAGCGCTGTTTACAAAAAATTCCGTAAAAACCTATTAATTTTTTTTAATTAAAAATTAAAAATTATAAATAAAAATTTTAAATAAAAAATTTGGTGCGCTGCCAATTTGATTGGCAATAATAATAAATGAGCAATTATATACTAGCATTATTTCAATAATTACTAGGCAGCGCCGAGTTTTTTTTAAAACTTTTTAATTTATAATTTTTTTAATTTCTAATTTTTAAAAAAATTAATAGATTTTAAACGAAACTTCTACCTATTTGTCAGCAGCGGATTATATTATATAAAAGCACATATGTATAAAATTTTATAATACTAACAAAGTTAAAGTGAAATTGCACCCCAACTAGACGCAATTTTATAATTAATATCAGTACTTTTTGTAAATTTTTTGTGATAGCTATTTTTTGTGAGACAGTTTTTAGATGAACTCGACGATTTTTCTTTACCTTTTTTTAAAAGGTATTTTTTAGAGATATCACTTCTTTTTATATAAAAAATTATGTATTTTAAATTTAATTTTTCATAATTTTTATTTTTTATAATAGTTTATTAAACATTTTTAAATAAATCCATCATTTCATCATACTGTATCAAAATGAACGGTCTCGCTTGTTTACTATAGATATTTAAATATTATATGATCGTTTTTTACGGATATTTAAGTTTAATTTTTCTTTAAAAGGTATTTTTTAAGAATATCACATTTTATGTATTATTAATTTTATTATTAATTTGATGAAGTATTGCACGACCATGATTTTTTCGCTCTTGTTTCTTCTAGCGGAATTTAATATGTTAACAATTTTTCTTTCTGTATTTATTACTAATAAAGATAGAAAGTTCGTTTAAAAGAACATCGATGATCTTGACCTGACCTTCAATAGGTCACTCAAAGTCAAGTACATATGTTCATTATCTGAGCCCCTTCGAGCCAAACAACTTTTGTTTGAAACACTTTTCCGTATCTTCCTATTTTTTTGAGATATTTGCCTGGAACAATTAAAATGGGACACCCTGTATATATATTTTACTCACATTATGTTATTGTTGTTACTCCCGACTATTGTCAATCTAACATCTTTTTATTAATTATTATATTATTTATTTATATTATTATTTAGATTATTATTATTGTGCTATTAATTATATTTTTTTTCTTTAATTAGGAAGAATACACATATACGATACATGTCAATTTATGTATATTTGAATGTATATTAAAATAAAATAAATTTTTACAATATATATATATATATATACATATATATATATACATATACATACACAGTAAAAAATTTTATGTTAAATTTAACATATTTTACATGTCCCAATTTATTCACTCCAATTTTAATGTTAATTTAACAGAAGGCAAGTATGTAAATAAATAACACAAGTAACATGTTTAAAAATTGATACAAAAGTGTAACACTTAAATTTTATCTGGAAATAAAGTTTATGTTAAATTAACATATTTATAATGTTAAATTTATTTAAAAGAGATGTTATTCTTACATTTTCATAACAGAAGAGATATGTTGATTTAAATAACAGAAGAGATATGTCGATTTAACATATGGAAACTGTTATAGAGAGAAAAATAACACAACTTATCTGTTCATTTTAATATATAACTTATTTCATCAAAAATTCGTGCATTTACATATTAATTGTGTTATTTTAACTCTTAGAAACGGTGAGTATTAACTCAACGCAGAAATGTCAAAATAACACAACGATAATATGTTACATTAACATAAGGGTATGTTAAAAATTTAACACAAAAATTTTTACGCGAGAAAATTTCAACAGAAATACAAAATGTTTTTTACCGTGCATATATATATATATATATATATATTAAATATAAAAAAAATAAATAATAATAGCACAATAATAACAATATAAATAATAAGATAAATAAATAATATAATAATTAATAAAAAAATGTTAGATTGACAATAGTCGGGAGTAACAACGGTAACATAATGTGAGTAAAAATAACTTTCTGTACAGCTATATAATTATGATTATATGATATTTTGTATATAAATAATTAATAAGAGTAAATATTAGGGTTGCGCAACAATATAACATAATGTAAGAATGAATATTAGAGCTGCGCAGTAACATAACATAATGTAAGTGCAAATATTAGGGCTGTGCAGCAACATAACATAATATAAGAATGAATAATCTTCTGTGAGTCACATAATTATGATTAAATAGTATTTTTGCAATCATATAAAAGTTTATATATTTGCTACAATCAGTCAAGAATGATCGCAGAAATATTATATAATCATAATTATATGTCTACACAGAAGATTATATTCTCTCATATTATATAATATCACATTATTTATTATTATGACTATTCTGCAAATAAAAATAATTATTATTAATAAATGATAGAACAATAATATAACATAAAGTGAGAAAGAATCTTCTGCGTAGTTACACAATTATGATTATATAGTATTTTTGCAATCATAGAAGTTTATATATTTGTTGCGTAACTAAGAATGATTGTAGAAATATCATAATTATATGGCTATGCAGAAGATTATTTACTCTCGCATTATGTTATATTATTTATGTAAAAGTTTATATATTTGCAGCGTAGTCATAATAATAAATAATACAACAATAATATAACATAATGTGAGAGAGAATTTAATCTTCTGCGTAACCACATAATTGATTATATAATATTTCTACAATCATAGATTTATATACAGAGTGAGTTTAATGCTTGTGTCAATCTTTTTATCACGCGGGAGATTACTTGCATAATAAGTTGATCGGCATAATAATTGACTGCATAATAATTGATATAAATGTCAATTATTTGGATCGATCGTATCTAAAGTCCGAATATAATGTGTACAATTAAAGCAAATTAATAGCTGAAATTATGTAATATGGATTTATTAATATTATTATTATTAAAGTTACATATTTATTATTATTATTACTATTATACATATTATATTCGGGCCTTCGATATGGTCGATTCAAATAATTGATTTATGTACCGATCAATTTATTATGCAGACGTGTATGTCAATTACGAAGAGCCAGGCGCCAGCGCCTCCGCCATCTAGTGTCGACAGCGGCAGTCATACGCCAAATTGTGTACGCCATATTGTTTAATGACGACGTGGATGTTTCTTAATCATATTTCCACGATTTTAGAATTATATATCGCGATATTTTCACTTCTACAACTCGTAGAGTAAAAATAAAGACATTTTTACTATATAATTCGAACATAAGCTATCGATTAAGCCTAATAAGAGCTTGATCCGTTCAGCGGTTATCGTAATATAATAATATGAAATAATCTGAACTGGTCTCAATTTCCCGTCTCGTATAAAGAGACACGGCGCGCATCTTGCTAAAGAGATGAACTCGACGCAAAACACTACCGTGTCTCTTGATAAAATTCTTAAACTTTGATAGTTTTTCTTAATTTAGAAAGTTTTTACTCAAATAAAGTTTAAAAATAATATTTTAAAAACGTTATACATCAGCTACAAGAATATATAAAAATAATTCCTATTAAAAATTTTAAAGTTGAATTTGACGCAGTTTGTCGAAGTCATTTCGAGATCTAATAATTTTTATTAAACTATTATATATTTTCAAATCCTAAAATATGTATTTAAAACATTTTTTTATATTTTTTGAAATATTCAACTGTGCTAAAAATTTAAAGCGTTTACTTTCTATACATTATATACAGGATGTCCGGAGTCAATCGCTTCATCTATCATACAAGATATAAGTAGAGTGGATTAAATCAAATAGGAAAGTCCTCTATCATATTGAGATCGTCGCAATAATTAATGACAAATTAATTAAAAAAAACAATTTGAATATTAATACGTGGCAAGAAGAGACATCCCTATTACATAGTTGTTAACTATAATTAAATTTGATTATATATTGAGTTATTTTCGCGCTTAGTAATCTCATATCAGTTGGACGTACCTTCTACGTTTATATTCTCTCGGTTTATTTTCGGTGTTTTTTAATTTCTCATTAATTATTATTAAAGATCGTAAAACGATAGAAGACTTTCCTTTTCAATTTAATTTCTAATTTCAGTGAAGTAAACAAAAAGAATATACATCAGTATTAAATCAATATAAAATAATTTATTCATATATTTTTTATGCGTTTTACATATTTTATGCGTTTTATATATTTTATTTTGTATTATAAATTGTAATATTAAATTTTATTTTGTACTGAATAATTTGTAGTTGACAAAACATACAGTTTTTTATTATTTATAACATATAATAAAATATCGTTACATTTTTATAACATATATAAATGTTTTTCGTTTTTTTGTACTTAATACAAGATATTGAAATATATTTCTACTTACTACAAATTATTAAATTGAATGTTAAATAAACTATAAATTATAATTATATTAGATTATTAAACGTTAAATAAAAAAATTTTAAAACTTGAATTGAATTTTTGAATCTTTTATTCACTAAAATAAATAAAAAATTTTTACTAAAACGTAAAAGTTTCTTCAATTAGATGAATGAAAAAATTGAGATAACAAAATATCTTTTGTCTTTCAAATAATAGATATTTTAAAACATTAAAATATATTTTTACTCGTCTACATTACAAATTATTAACGTTAAATAAAAAAGTTGAATTTTTGAATTACTCACTAAAATAAAAAAAATAAAATTTTTAAACTGAAACATAAAAGTTTCTTTGATTATGTGACTTGAAGAGATTGAGATAACAAAATACTTTTTGTCTTCTAAGTAATAGATATTTTAAATTATATTGTCATTATAAAAATTATTATTTAAATTTAAAAACAACAATCCCACAATTTTTATATTATCTTATCTTAAAAAGTGCATGTTAAATAAATAGATTCTCGAAGCGTTAAAGCCTCTTTATAGTATTGCTAATTGGTTGACGCGCGTTTCGAAGTTGGAGTGTAAGCGATGACGTAGTATCGACTTCGCTACGACTGTGTATTGTGAGGTTATATTTACCACGTGTATATATTTAGTACATAATAAGTGTCAAGAGTGATATCTATTTATTAGAAATTGATATAAATAAATGGGAAGAAGAAGGAAAGTTAAATAGAGAAGGTATGTATAAATTATGTATAAAAAATAAATATATGTATAATATAATATTTATTTATAAAAATAAATATTTTTAATTAAAATTTAATTAAAATCCTAGATACAGTACAATATTCTTTGACGATTTTATTTTTATATAAAAGAATATGTGTTCTTCGTCAACTATATATGAAGCTAAGTGGGTTGCGTGCACTTTTTGTTCGAATAATAAATTGTCAAAAGATAACAGTTTCTATATATATTTAGTTATGACAATGCATATTGAAAAGTTTATCAATAATTTCTTAGAAGAAATCAAAAATTTAATTGTATACAAGAAATATACTTTGTACAATATATTTTCATCTCTTGTAAAAGTTATTTTAAAGTTAATTATTTATATTAGTGTGACTGGGATGTTACAGTACAATTTAGAACAAACATGTAAAAGAACATTTCTTTTTGTTAATCTAATCTAGAAATCTTATTCAGAATATTTTCTAAACTTATTCAGAATATTTAAAACATAGTTTCATTTTTGATATTCTGTGCAAATTTATAGTATAAATATAATTTATAATATTTATATATTTCTAGCTTAAATTAACAAAAAAAATGTTCTTTTACATGTATGTTTCAAATTGTACTGTAACATCTCAGTCACACTAATATAAATAATTAACTTTAAAATAATTTTTTTACAAGAGATGACAATAAATTGAACAAAGTACATTTCTTGTATACATTATAATTTTTGATTTTTTTTAAGAAATTATTGATAAAATTTTTATTTCCAATATGCATTGTCATAACTATTATATATTATAGAAACTGTTATCTTTTGACATAATTTATATTCGAACGAAAAGTATACACAACCAACTTAGCCTCATATATAGTTGATGTAAGAACACATATTCTTTTTTTTTTTTTTACTTTATTAGAATATTCACTAAAGTATATTACAGACAATACAAATCTATTCTATAAATATCCTTCAATGAATATTTTAATAAAGTAAAAAAAGTAGTTTATAAACTGCTTTTTTATAAACTACAGTAGGGAATATAAGTTGGTTCTAACTTAATTTTCCCATTGGAGCGGGAGAGACCTCTGTAAGAGCGACGTAGATAGAAAGATATGTGAGGGACGTTGTGACGCCTGCGCGGGCGAGTAGGCGGGGTAAGTATAGCAAGGGGAGCCGCTCGCCGTCGGGTGGGTAAACGAGCGATCGTCGACGTCACAGGGGTGGGAGCGACCTCGGGCGAGGGGGAAGGGCGGGTGGGGGTAGTAAAACATCGCCGCGCAGTGGCGTCGCGGGCGCGCGCGCCGGCGTCCCTGGTTACGGCGTCGTCGCTTGGCGCGCGCCGGCGTCCTTGGTTACGGCGTCTCGGACGACGAGCCGCGGCGTGGAGCGTCTCTGGTAACGCGGTGTCGCTTAGCGCGCGGAGCGTCCCTGGTAACGCGGTGTCGCTTGGCGAGCGGAGCGTTCCTGGTTACCGTCTCGAACGCGCGCGCTCTCTTGATGACGTACGACGGGCGTTGCTCTTTTTCAGTCGACTCGCTCTCGCTATCGTTCGTTCGCGCGTTAGCGGGAGAGAGAGGGAGATGGAAGCGGACAACGATGACGACGATGCGGGAAAGAGAGAGACGACGAATCTCGATTGAAGCGTTCTTTTTTATTTTATTAAAAGTTTTGTATATATAACACTCACATAACACATAATATATAATTACAATAACGACAATATATAATAAATACATTCGATGCTGGGAGGGACCGCTCCTATAATAGAAAAAATGTATTAATATAAAAACTATAGTATACTTACAATAAGATTTATAGATTAATATACTTACATCTATCGATATCCATTATGAGATCTATACGCGGCACTGGTACTTGGTCGAACCTCCTCGGGCACCCAAATCTCCTCTTCTTCGTAGGGCTCTTCCCCGAAGAGCCGTCTTAGATCGAAGATATCTTCACCGTCCTGCGGACTTTCCGGGGAATCGCCCCACATATAAGAGAGATCTTCCCTTCTCCCCCATCGTTCCGCTCGCACCCACTGACGGTGTCGGATGTTAATAAAACCTGGTATTTCGACGTCAACCATAGACTACATAAAAAATTAATTAGTATAAAATACATACATACATATTTTTTAATATTAGAAAAAATAATACATACGTCCCAGTGAAAAGCTACCTTAAGCAGCAGAGCACAAAGCAATTCATAAAAATATTGCTTCCAACCGGGGGAGTTTTCAAAAATAATGTCCATCCATTCTATCTTAATGTCCGTTTTCCTCGGCACTTTTTATTATACTGTTTAATCGCGCATTAACGCATTAGCGCGTTTTAGATTAAGGAAAGAGCGATAAGCGGTCGCGATTGTTTCCGGCAATTCGACGCGGAGGAATACGATTATCTTCGTATTTTTTTTCTTTTTTTCCCGTTTAACCTAAATAATTCTTAAATTCTACATATCGGGAGAGTATGTCGCGCGTAAAGGTGTAAAACTTTGTGCGCGTTTCGTATAAATTATAAATTCGATGTATCGGGAGAGTATGTCGCGCGTAATATATATCGTTCCATATAAATTAAGGAAAAGGATGATGATGATGAGAAGGAGAGATTACGAATTTAGTGTAAAATATTTTTTTTTATTTATTTATTCGATGAACGTTACACATATACGAGTACATAAGTCGTTAATAGGATTGCATTAGTAAAGCGTATATTTTTTTTGTGCGAATACATAATTATCCGTCAATAAAAGATTGCATTAGCGGTATGTTTCTTTGTTATGAGAATTTTACAAACTGTAGTAGAGTCCGAAAAGGAGAGCGTGTAACTCGCAATCGATTAGATCGTTAGCGTCGAAATCCTCGTGTCGACGAATTCCTTCAGGAATGTCATTCGGGTGATCGATTTGCGTCGCGGTATCGATGAAACTCGATAGCTTGCGGTCGACGATTTCGAGCACATTGGTTAGCGTCGCGACGATGCGATTCACGCATAATTCGAGATCGAACAGCGCCTTTACCTCTCGTAGGTGCCGCCCGTCTTCGCGTCGTAGGTACCGCCAAGAAGGGACTTTGCGCGTCGCGAGCCGTCCGGCGTCCGTAGGTGCGGCCAGAAACACCTCTCGTAGGTGACGCCCGTCCACGCGACGTACGTACCGCCGAAAATGGACTTGGGGCGTCGCGAGCCGTTCCGTGTCCACAGGTGCCCTAACCATGTCTCGTAGGTGCCGACCGACTACGCGCCGTAGGTGCCGTCGAGAAGGGTCTTTGCGCGTCGCGAGCCTTCCGACGTCCGTAGGTGCCGCCCGTCTACGCGTCGTAGGTACCGCCAAAAAGGAACTTTGCCCGTCGCGAGCCGTCCGGCGTACGTAGGTGCCGCCCGAAACACCTCTCGTAGGTGCCGCCCATCTTCACGTCGTAGGTACCGCCAAAAAGGAACTTTGCCCTTCGCGAGCCGTCCGGCGTACGTAGGTGCCGCCCGAAACACCTCTCGTAGGTGCCGCCCGACTACGCGCCGTAGGTACCGCCGAGAAAGGACTTTGCGTGTCGCGAGCCGTTCCGTGTCCACAGGTGCCGCCCTAACCATCTCTCGTAGGTGCCGCCCGAAACACCTCTCGTAGGTGCCACCCGACTACGCGCCGTAGGTACCGCCGAGAAGGGTCTTTACGCGTCGCGAGCCTTCCGACGTCCGTAGGTGCCGCCCGAAAAACATCTCGTAGGTGCCGCCCAAAATATCTCTCGTTGGTGCCGCCCGACTACGCGCCGTAGGTACCGCCGAGAAGGGACTTTGCGCGTCGCGAGCCGTCCGGCGTCCGTAGGTGCGGCCAGAAACACCTCTCGTAGGTGCCGCCCGTCTACACGTCGTAGGTACCGCCGAGAAGAGACTTTGCGCGTTGCTAGTCGTCCTGTGTCCGCTGGTGAAGTCCGAAGCAACTCTCGTAGGTTCCTCCTGAAGTACCTCTCGTAGTTACTGCTCGATTGCATCCTCGTAGGTGCCGCCCGAAACACCTCTCGTAGGTGCCGTCCGCCTAAGCGCCGTAGGTACATCGGAGAAAGGACTTTGCGCGTTGCTAGTCGTCCTGTGTTCGCTGGTGAAGTCCGAAACAACTCTCGTAGGTACTGCTCTACAGTATCCTCGTAGGTGCCGCCCGAAACACCTCTCGTAGGTGCGGCCCGTCTACGCGTCGTAGGTACCGCCAGGAAGGGACTTTGCTCGTCGCGAGCAGTCCGGGGTCCGTAGGTGCCGCCCGAAATACCTCTCGTAGGTGCCGTCCGACTACGCGTCGTAGGTACATCCGAGAAGGGACTTTGCGCGTTGCTAGTCGTCCTGTGTCCGCTGGTGAAGTCCGAAGCAACTCTCGTAGGTTCCTCCCCGGAGTCCTCTCGTAGGTGCGGCTCGATACATTCCCTCGTAGGTGCCGCCCGAAACATCTCTCGTAGGTGCCGCCCGCTTAAGCGTCGTAGGTACATCGGAGAAAAGGGACTTTGCGCGTTGCTAGTCGGCCTGTGTTCCGGGCCGGGGGGGGAGGCAACTTCCGTAGGTACTGCCCGACCTCGTAGGTGCCGCCCGAAACACCTCTCGTAGGTGCGGCCCCGTCTACGCGTCGTAGGTACCGCCAGAGAAGGGAGGTCTTTGCTCGTCGCGAGCCGTCCGGCGTCCGTAGGTGCCGCCCGAAATACCTCTCGTAGGTGCCGTCCGACTACGCGTCGTAGGTACATCCGAGAAGGGACTTTGCGCGTTGCTAGTCGTCCTGTGTCCGCTGGTGAAGTCCGAAGCAACTCTCGTAGGTTCCGCCCTGAAGTACCTCTCAGGTGCTGGCTCGATTGCAATCCTCGTAGGTGCCGCCCGAAACAACTCTCGTAGGTGCCGCCCGCCTAAGCGTCGTAGGTACATCGCGAGAAAGGACTTTGCGCGTTGCTAGTCGTCCTGTGTTCGCCGGGAGTCCCCGGCGTCACAGACCCCCGTTGGTGCCGCCCGAAACACCTCTCGTAGGTGCGGCCCGTCTACGCGTCGTAGGTACCGCCAGGAAGGGACTTTGCTCGTCGCGAGCCGTCCGGCGTCCGTAGGTGCCGCCCGAAATACCTCTCGTAGGTGCCGTCCGACTACGCGCGACGTCGTCGGTACATCCGGAAGGGACTTTGCGCGTTGCTAGTCGTCCTGTGTCCGCTGGTGAAGTCCGAAACAACACCCGTAGGTACCCCCTGTAGCATCCTCGTAGGTGCGGCCCGGAAACATTTCTCGTAGATGCCGTCCGAATACATCTCTCGTAGGTGCCGCTAGTCTACGCGTCGTAGGTACCGCCGAGGAAGGGTCTTGTGCGCGTCGCGAGCCGTCCGGCGTCCCGTAGGTGCCGCCCGAAAAACCTCTCGTAGGTGCCGCCCGCCCACCCGACTACGCGCCGTAGGTACCGCCGAGAAGGGTCTTTGGTCGTCGCGAGCCGTCCGGCGTCCGTAGGTGCCGCCCGAAATCCCTCTCGTAGGTGCCATCCGACTACGCGTCGTAGGTACATCCGAGAAGGGCCTTTGCGCGTTGCTAGTCGTCCTGTATCCGCTGGGGAAACCTTTCGTAGGTACCGCCCGATAGCATCCTCGTAGGTGCGGCCCGAAAAACCCCTCGTAGGTGCCGCCCGAAATACCTCTCGTTGGTGCCGCCCGACTATGCGCCGTAGGTACCGCCGAGAAGGGACTTTGCGCGTCGCGAGCCGTCCGGCGTCCATAGGTGCGGACAGAAACACCTCCGTAGGTGCCGCCCGTCAACGCGTCGTAGGTGCCGCCAAAAACTTTCCCACGTCGCGGGCCGTCCGGCGTTTGTAGGTGTCGCCCGAAACACCTCTCGTAGGTGACCGTCTCGCGACGAACGTAGCGGTTCCTGGTGCGTCATGATCCGTTCCGTGTCCACAGGTGCCGCCCTAACCATGTCTCGTAGGTGACGTCGGAAACATCTCTCGTAGGAGCCATACGAATTACCTCTCGTAGGTGCCGCCAGCTACGCGTGGTAGGTACCGCCAGGAAGGGCTTTGCCTCCTCGAAAGCCGTCCGGTCCGTAGGTGCCGCCCAAAAACACTCTTCGTAGGGGCCGCCCGTCTACGCGTCGTAGGTATCGCCGAGAATGGACTTGTGCCTCGCGAGCCGTTCCGTGCCACAGGTGCCGCCTAACCTCTCCCCTAGGTGACGCTTGATACACCTCTCCTAGATGCCGTACGAATTACCTCTCGTAGGTGTCCCCCGTCTACGCGTCGTAGTTACCGCAGAGAAGGGAACTTTGCTCCGTCGCGAGCTGCCGTTGCCTTTCGTGCAGGCCGAAACCTCTCGTAGGTGCCGTCCGAAACACCTCTCGTAGGTGCCGCCCATCTTCCGCTAAGCGTCGTAGGTACCGCCGAGAAGGGCATTCGCGTTGCTCCTTCTCCTCGGGCGAAACGTGTCCGGGGTACCTCTTAGGTGCCGCCCGAAACATTTCTCATAGGTGCCGCTCGTCTACGCGTCGTAGGTACCGCCGAAATAGGTCTTGGTGCGGTCGCGAGCCGTACTGTCCGTATCTGCAAGTGGCCCCCTTCTATCTCTCGTAGGAGATGCCCGAAACACCTCGCCGTAGGTGCCGTCCGGGAAGGGACTTCGGTGTCGCGAGCATTCCGGTCCACGGTGCTCGCTCTACCTGTCGTAAGTACCGCCGAAATAGGTCTGTGGGACCGTCGCGGAAGGGTGCCCGTCGCGAGCCTGCCCCGGTAGGTGCGGCCCGAAAAATTTCGTAGGTGCCGCCCCGAAACATCTCTCGTAGGTGCCGCGTCCGTACGCGTCGTAGGTACTGCCGAGAAGGGACTTTGGGCGCCGCGAGCCATACGGCGTCCGTAGGTGACCGCCCAAAACCACCTCTCGGCCGCTCCCTAGGTGCCGCCCGAGGTACGCAAAATCGTAGGTGCCGCCCGGCGTAAGTCCTCGCCCGTAGGTGCCGCCCATCTAAACGTCGTAGGTACCGCCAGAAGGAACTTTGCCCTTGGGCTGTCCGCTAGTGGTCCCCTTCGTGTGGCCGCCGCCGTGAAGGCCCCGTAATCTTCGTCGCGAGCCTTTTTTCCGTTCTAAGTTGCCGGACTAATTTTTTCTAAGTCTCGACACCCTCGGTGGATGCCACCGAAACTTTGGGTGTTTAAACGCGAGATCAATTTAGCCAAAATCGGATTGGTATATTAGAGCCGATACGGGCTGACTAAAACGTCTGTAGAGCCCCCAAAACTTTGAGCTCGCTCGTCGTAAAGCGTGTAGGTACCGTCGACAGCGGTTTGGGGAGACTGTCAGTGGGAAACACTGAGGTCTCGCTTGACGGCATATATCGGTGGAGGATCTGCTCGCCCGAATCAACGCTAATTGCGCCCACTACTTCGTAGGATACTCCGAGGAAGGGGCGTTGCTATCTCCAGCCTCTGGTGAATCCGGAACTCATCACGGATTTTCCGATTCTGGCAAATTTATCAATCTCAAGAGGCTGCGATTAGAAATCGGGAAAGAAATCGCCAAATCCGATTGTATATTAAAGCTACGGTAAAGACGTCTGTTCGACTCTCGGATTAAGCGTGAATCGCATCGTCGACGATGCTTTGGGAGAATGTCAGAAAGAGATCTCGTCGCTTGGAAATCGCTCGACTTCGTAAGCTATACGCGCTTTCCATCGATATCAGCGACGCGAAATCGGTCACCCGAATGACATTCGACTCGGCAAAATAATCGTCAACACGCTGGATTCGAATCGCTAAAGATCATATCCATTGCGAGCTTACGGTACAGCTCCCTTTTCGGACTCTCAGTTTGTGGAAATTCTCATAACAAAGAAACATACCGCTAATGCAATCTTTTATTGACGGATAATTATGTATTCGCGCAAAAAAATAATCTTTACTAACTCAATCCTATTAACGACTTATGTACTTATATGTGTAACATTCATCAAATAAATAAATAAAAAAAAATATTTTACACGAAATTCGTAATCTCTCCTTCTCATCATCATCATCCTTTTCCTTAATTTATATGGAACGATATATATTACGTGCGACATACTCTCCCGATACATCGAATTTATAATTTATACGAAACGCGCAAAAAATTTTACACCTTTACGCGCGACATATTCTCTCGATACGTAGAATTTAAGAATTATTTAGGTTAAACGGGAAAAAAAAAAAAACCGCAAATAATCGTATTCCTCCGCGTCGAATTGCCGGAAATAATCGCGACCGCTTATCGCTCTTTCCTTAATCTAAAACGCGCTAATGCATTAATGCGCGATTAAACAGTATAATAAAATGTGTCGAGGAAAACGGACATTAAGATAGAAATGGACATTATTTTTGAAAACTCCCCCGGTTGAAAGCAATATTTTTATGAATTGCTTTGTGCTCTGCTGCTTAAGGTGGCTTTTCACTGGGACGTATGTATTATTTTTTCTAATATTAAAAAATATGTATGTATGTATTTTATACTAATTAATTTTTTATGTAGTTTATGGTTGACGTCGAAATACCAGGTTTTATTAACATCCGACACCGTCAGTGGGTACGAGCGAAACGATGGGGGAGAAGGGAAGATCTCTCTTATATGTGGGGCGATTCCCGGAAAGTCCGCAGGACGGTGAAGATATCTTCGATCTAAGACGGCTCTTCGGGGAAGAACCCTACGAAGAAGAGATTTGGGTGCCCGAGGAGGTTCGACCAAGTACCAGTGCCGCGTATAGATCTCATAATGGATATCGATAGATGTAAGTATATTAATCTATAAATCTTGTAACGGAGCACCTTTCCCGACGCCGCGGATCGGCTCGCCGGAGTCAGGGTTCGGGAGAAGGGGAGGCTCAGGCTCGCGAAACCACACTGTTTGGGTTCAAATAGATTCTTTATTTGATAGACAGGTTACATACAGTCGCGGACGCATAAATAGTGGTGTAATACACGGTTATGCACAGGGTAGTCGTGAACTAATTCGCTATATACAAGGAGATCGCACGGATCTACGGTCGCGCCTTAGCCTAAGGGTTATATACAGTATCTATTTACACGGTGTAGTAGTCGTCGCCCGACGCGCAAACTCTTGTACGGACGCGGAAACCCAACGGGTGGTCGCGTGCAATAAGGCACGGACACGGACCTAGCAGGGTCTGCCGACCGAGGTCGGCCGAGAACTCCCGTCCTCAAGGTGGTGCACACGAGAACGCCCGTAGTGCACCTGGATACTGGACGTCGGTTACGACCGACCGGGCCCGGTAACAACCGGGCTCTAGACCAGGGGAGTTAAGTCAGGACCCCAAAGACTAATCGCGTAACCGGTGCGTGAGCGTATAGATCGGGAGG
The DNA here is from genome assembly GCA_030586385.1 of Camponotus fellah. Lineage (NCBI taxonomy): Eukaryota > Metazoa > Arthropoda > Insecta > Hymenoptera > Formicidae > Camponotus > Camponotus fellah. Next base: position 56,961 of record JAPIVC010000523.1, on the reverse strand, counting down.
CGCAAAGGTGTACTTTATTTCGCTCGAGGCCGTGAGAACGGCTGTTAGCCTGCAAGCCGTGAAAACGGCTGGTGTTGTAAGGGGCCAGTGACAAGGCCTCAGGGGTCGCACGAGTGGTCGCTGTCCGGTGGCTGCGGCGGTCGTCCAGGAGCCGTGGATACGGCTGTCGTCCAGGAGCCGTGGGTACGGCTGTCGTCCAGGAGTCGTGAGAACGGCTATCGGTCAGGAGCCGTGGATACGGCTGTCGTCCAGGAGCCGTGGATACGGCTGTCGTCCAGGAGCCGTGAGAACGGCTATCGGTCAGGAGCCGTGGATACGGCTGTCGTCCAGGAGCCGTGAAAAAAAACGGCTATCGTCCAGGAGCCAGCCGTCCAGGAGCCCGGAAAACGGCTATCGTCCAGGAGCCGTGGATACGGCTGTCGTCCAGGAGCCGTGAAAACGGCTAAGTTCCAAGAGCCGTGAAAACGGCTGTTTGGTTGAGGGCCGCAAAGCGGCAGGTTGGGGAAAGGAAGCGGACCCTCCGGGCGCCGGTTACGACCGGCCGAGTACGAGAACGCCCGTACCCTGGACCGGGTTGGCCGTGGTTTCTACGGGATTCCCCTGGGCGTCGGTTACGACCGACCGAGTACGAGAACGCCCGTACCCTAGACCAGGTAGAGGATTAGGAGCTCGGTAAGCTTTGAATGCCCAGAGAACGCCCTGTGGCTTCTAGCGTCCCGAGAGTCGGGACAGGAATAGGTGCCGGACTGCCCGAGCGGCCGCCTTATATACCCGGCGGTACTTTCCCCACGCGGCATCTCCCCATACGGTCATGCGCGTTGAGTGGGGCGGACCGTGATTCTCGGTCTGCGGCTCCCGAGCCGCGGGTCGGTCGAGGTGCTCAATCGACGGCGCTTGGCGCCAAATTGGCGCTCAGAAAAAAAAATCCGTCATTAGTGACGGCTGGGTCGTCACAATCTTATTGTAAGTATACTATAGTTTTTATATTAATACATTTTTTTCTATTATAGGAGCGGTCCCTCCCGGCATCGGATGTATTTATTATATATTATCGTTATTGTATAATTATATATTATGTATTACGTGAGTGTTATATATACAAAACTTTTAATAAAATAAAAAAGAACGCTTCAATCGAGATTTGTCGTCTCTCTCTCTCCCGCATCGTCGTCATCGTTTTCCGCTTCCATCTCCCTCTCTCTCCCGCTAACGCGCGAACGAACGATAGCGAGAGCGAGTCGACGGAAAAAGAACAACGCCCGTCGTACGTCATCAAGAGAGCGCGCGCGTTCGAGACAGTAACCAGGAACGCGCGTCAAGCAACACCGCGTTACCAGGGACGCTCCGCGCGCCAAGCGACACCGCGTTACCAGAGACGCTCCACGCCGCGGCTCGTCGTCCGAGACGCCGTAACCAAGGACGCCGGCGCGCGCCAAGCGACGACGCCGTAACCAGGGACGCCGGCGCGCGCGCCCGCGACGCCACCGCGCGGCGATGTTTTACTATCCCCACCCGCCCTTCCCCCTCGCCCGAGGTCGCTCCCACCCCTGTGACGTCGACGATCGCTCGTTTACCCACCCGACGGCGAGCGGCTCCCCTTGCTATACTTACCCCGCCTACTCGCCCGCGCAGGCGTCACAACGTCCCTCACATATCTTTCTATCTACGTCGCTCTTACAGAGGTCTCTCTCGCTCCAATGGGAAAATTAAGTTAGAACCAACTTATATTCCCTACTGTAGTTTATAAAAAAAGCAGTTTATAAACTACTTTTTTTCACTTCATTAAAATATTCATTGAAGGATATTTATAGAATAGATTTGTATTGTCTGTAATATACTTTAGTGAATATTCTAATAAAGTAAAAAGTATATAAAAGAATATGTGTTCTTACATCAACTATATATGAGGCTAAGTTGGTTGTGTATACTTTTCGTTCGAATATAAATTATGTCAAAAGATAACAGTTTCTATAATATATAATAGTTATGACAATGCATATTGGAAATAAAAATTTTATCAATAATTTCTTAAAAGAAATCAAAATTTAATTGTATACAAGAAATGTACTTTGTTCAATTTATTGTCATCTCTTGTAAAAAATTATTTTAAAGTTAATTATTTATATTAGTGTGACTGAGATGTTACAGTACAATTTGAAACATACATGTAAAAGAACATTTTTTTTTGTTAATTTAAGCTAGAAATATATAAATATTATAAATTATATTTATACTATAAATTTGCACAGAATATCAAAAATGAAACTATGTTTTAAATATTCTGAATAAGTTTAGAAAATATTCTGAATAAGATTTCTAGATTAGATTAACAAAAAGAAATGTTCTTTTACATGTTTGTTCTAAATTGTACTGTAACATCCCAGTCACACTAATATAAATAATTAACTTTAAAATAATTTTTTACAAGAGATGAAAATATATTGTACAAAGTATATTTCTTGTATACAATTAAATTTTGATTTCTTCTAAGAAATTATTGATAAACTTTTAATTTCCAATATGCATTGTCATAACTATAATATATATAGAAACTGTTATCTTTTGACAATTTATTATTCGAACAAAAAGTGCACGCAACCCACTTAGCCTCATATATAGTTGACGTAAGAACACATATTCTTTTATATATAAAATAAAATCGTCAAAGAATATTGTACTGTATCTAGGATTTTAACTAAATTTTAATTAAAAATATTTATTTTTATAAATAAATATTATATTATACATATATTTATTTTTTATACATAATTTATACATACCTTCTCTATTTAACTTTCCTTCTTCTTCCCATTTATTTATATCAATTTCTAATAAATAGATATCACTCTTGACACTTATTATGTACTAAATATACACACGTGGTAAATATAACCTCACAATACACAGTCGTAGCGAAGTCGATACTACGTCATCGCTTACACTCCAACTTCGAAACGCGCGTCAACCAATCAGCAATACTATAAAGAGGCTTTAACGCTTCGAGAATCTATTTATTTAACATGCACTTTTTAAGATAAGATAATATAAAAATTGTGGGATTGTTGTTTTTAAATTTAAATAATAATTTTTATAATGATAATATAATTTAAAATATCTATTACTTAGAAGACAAAAAGTATTTTGTTATCTGAATCTCTTCAAGTCACATAATCAAAGAAACTTTTACGTTTCAGTTTAAAAATTTTATTTTTTTATTTTAGTGAATAATTCAAAAATTCAACTTTTTTATTTAACGTTAATAATTGTAGACGAGTAAAAATATATTTTAATGTTTTAAAATATCTATTATTTGGAAGACAAAAGATATTTTGTTATCTCAATTTTTTCATTCATCTAATTGAAGAAACTTTTACGTTTTAGTAAAAATTTTTTATTTATTTTAGTGAATAAAAGATTCAAAAATTCAATTCAAGTTTTAAAATTTTTTTATTTAACGTTTAATAATCTTAATTATAATTTATAGTTTATTTAACATTCAATTTAATAATTTGTAGTAAGTAGAAATATATTTCTACTTATATCTTGTATTAAGTACAAAAAACGAAAAACATTTATATATGTTATAAAAATGTAACGATATTTTATTATATGTTATAAATAATAAAAAACTGTATGTTTTGTCAACTACAAATTATTCAGTACAAAATAAAATTTAATATTACAATTTATAATACAAAATAAAATATATAAAACGCATAAAATATGTAAAACGCATAAAAAAAAAGAATAAATTATTTTATATTGATTTAATACTGATGTATATTCTTTTTGTTTACTTCACTGAAATTAGGAATTAAATTGAGAAGGAAAGTCTTCTATCGTTTTACGATCTTTAATAATAATTAATCAGAAATTAAAAAAACACCGAAAATAAACCGAGAGAGTATAAACGTAGAAGGTACGTCCAACTGATATGAGATTACTAAGCGCGAAGATAACTCAATATATAACCAAATTTAATTATAGTTAACAATTATGTAATAGGGATGTCTCTTCTTGCCACGTATTAATATTCAAATTGTTTTTTTTAATTAATTTGTCATTAATTATTGCGACGATCTCAATACGGTAGAGGACTTTCCTATTTGATTTAATCCACTCTACTTATATCTTGTATGATAGATGAAGCGATTGACTCCGGACATCCTGTATATAATGTATAGAAAGTAAACGCTAAAAATTTTAGCACGGTTGAATATTTCAAAAAATATAAAAAAATGTTTTAAATACATATTTTAGGATTTGAAAAAACATAATAGTTTAATAAAAGTTATTAGATCTCGAAATGACTTCGAAAAACTGCGTCAAATTCAACTTTAAAATTTTTAATAGTATTACGTCCGGTGGACTCCACGATTCTTTTCTTTCTTCAGAACGATATCGTAGAAACTAATAAAAATCGGTTCTGATTTTAAAAGTAAGCAATCTTTCAGCGCATAAGAAAACGAAACTTAACCCGCGTAAATAACCAGAGTCGAGATAGCGCTAAAGAAAATTTAAATAAACTTTTAATTTATGAGATTCGGAAATATAAGAAACCCGAAACATCCGTATCAATTGAAACCAGCTTATCTCGATATCCTAAACAAAGATACTGTGGTCGTCGAGAAATTGACGAAAAGAAAAATAAACCTTATGAAATTAATACTGCACGTGCGCTCATTCGACAGGCCACCCTCAAGCGCTCCCCAAATCGTCAAGCGATAAAATAATCAGCTCACTCCCACTCTCTACTGGATGGAGCTAAGTCTCGAGCCAAAGGGTTCAACCAATTAAAATCTTAAGAAACGCCTCTCCTCCCAAAAATCAGCCTCCTTGTCCTTAAGAAGGGAGTATTGAGATTATTATAAAAAATTCCCACCATCCAGTAAGGAGGAGGAGCAACAACTTTAAAAAATGCAAGAGCAAAGCACGAGCGTCCACTAAGCGTTCACTAATAAGCTTCACTAACTAGTACTATAAGCAGTTGACAGTTCCAATCAAGATTCAGTCATTCAATTTTAAAATTATGTAGCCTCGGGGATTTCTTGCATTATGCAGTTAAGTTATTAATTTGTTTTATATCACAGTGAAAATGATTTTGTTAACATTTAATTGTGCATTATGTGAAATTTGAATCTGATGAACATCTCCATTACTCGGCTCTTCATGTTGTAAACCTCCGACTTCAGCCACTGCAATTTTATCAACGCACTTATTTTTGTGATCCCAACGAGTTGTGAGTAAATTTGAGTAATTTTTATTTTCTCCCTTTTCCATATCCTACTATCTTATACTTTAAAATCTATGTCTGACAAATAATTTTAAACAGTTTAATAATCATTAAATCTTTACTAATTATTATCAATCAATCAATCAATCCTTATTTCACTTCTCCTTCAGTCTCATTCCTAATTCGCCTAGAATCTCCGCAAGGCGGTTCGCGAATAATTTACCTGTTCGTCGAGAATCTCCGCAAGGCGGTTCACGAACAATTCCCCGTTCGTCGAGAATCTCCGCAAGGCGGTTCACGAACAATTTCCCGTTCGTCGAGAATCTCCGCAAGGCGATTCACGAACAATTCCCCGTTCGTCGAGAATCTCCGCAAGGCGGTTCACGAACAATTCCCTAATTTTAGTTTCCTTTTAATTGCCTTTTCTGATTTATTTACCAAGAATTCGTATTGTTTTCTATCTTTATATTTCGTTTAAGCCTTTTTTTTTATATATATTTAACTCTTCATTTCTATTTTTTTCTTTTCATTTTCTTTTAATTTCCCATTCCTCGCATTATTATTATTATTATTATTTTTCCTTTTTTTTTCTCTTTCTTTCTCTTTATATTATTTTCCTTTGTATTATCACTTTTTTGGGGAGAAATCATTGAAAATCATTGAAATAGATGAATAATTTGCGAACTTAGACTTGGTGAATCTTTTATCTTAATTTTATTATTGTATTTTAATTTGGACTTGTGTTTCGCCGAATTTAGAAAATTTTAATTCTAACTATGACACATACTGAGAATATATACATACACGCACATATACTTATGCATATCTACAACTACTAAGATGTATTTTTCTTTCCTTATTTTTTTTATATAATATATGTATTTTTTTTTATTTAATGTAGAATTTAATTATTTAACCCGTTCTCTTCCCTAAACTCTGAGATCGCACTAGGTCCTATCCCGCGTAACAAGGATTAAATTCTTTTACCGAAAAGGGACCACCGAACGAATAGGCATAAAAACGTAGAGTTAAAGAGACCTTCGGTCGCTGACCTGTGTCAGGCCCTTCACATTCGTTCGACCCGATCCATACACACGTCCGAAGAAAGTGTGTCACGGGGTAAGTAAGTTACGTTTTTTCCATGCGGCCCATCCTTTCAAGGGTCTGGACGTAACATACTTGTAAAATTTTGGGGGCTCGTCCGGGATTAAGAAGTGCGATCTTGGAAATGGGAAAGAATGTAAAACTCTCGATAAGAAAAAAAAAATCCTTTTAAAAGACAATTCTTCTTAAAAATAAATTCAGTTTCAATTCAATTTAATATTCAAATTAAATTTAAATCTAAATTTATATCAGATGGTATTCAAATTCATTTATATCAGATTTATATCTTTGAATTATACACACTATACACACCTATTCCGATAGCAACTCCTAAATCTACAAACCAAATCTATTTTAGTTTCTGGATATTAAAAACAATTTTTTTTCGGCCGTGCGTGGGTGGTATTGGCGGGAAACGTGCACGGCGAAGTGCGGAACCTCGAAGACCAGGCCCGGTTCGACCTGGACGCGAATCGGAGGTGCCGGAATGGGCCCCATTGGCACCAGCAGTTCCGGCACGGCGACAGTGATGGCGGCCGGTGCTGGGACGGCGTTCATAAGGCCGCGGCTGTCTCCTCCCTGGTGGTGGTGGAGGCGGTGTCGCCAGCATAGCGGCTTTCATGGCGTTCTCGCGGTCGGATCGCTGGATGACGGTTCCGACGCGCGGAGCTCGAGGCTTTTCGATGGCCGGTGCGGCTGGCGGTGGCTCGGCCTCTTCGGCCAAAAACTCGTTTATCGCGGCTAGGATGTCGTCCTCGTTGCTCGACATGTCGCTCAATTGTGAGCCTAAGCTGACTCTTCCCGGATTATTCGGCATCGGCGTTATCGTTGGGAGGGATGAGGTCGTCGTCTCCGGCTTGTTGATGTTTTAGTCCGTTGTTTTCAGGTCTTGTACGTGTACATGACGGATCCACCTGCCCCTCTTGCTCTTCAGGTTGACGATAACGGATGATACAAAATTTTGTACTTTCCATGGCCCGCTATATTTTGGCGCTAGTTTGGCGTTAAACGCGTTGGCCTTGTTTGACAGGGGCTGTTCTTTTGTAGTATCCACTCCCCGAGCTGCGGTTTCCAGGCTCGGCGTCGAAGGTCGTAGTATTTGCGCTGCCATTGGAAAGCCTGGGCCAGATGTACGCGGACCAACTCATATGCTTCTTCCAGCTTCCTCTGCACCTCCCCTGCATCCGGTGTCGTCTCTGTCTCGGTTGTTGCTGTCGGTGAGGCCAGTTCTCTTCCATGGTTGAGGTAGGTTGGCGTATACCCCGTGATGTCATGCACGGCGGTACTATACGCGAATTGCAGCTCCGGCAAATGCTCATCCCACGTACGATGGTCTTTGTCCACGCTGGCTCATTATTTTGATTGTTCGATTCGTACGCTCCATTGGGTTGCAATGTGGCGCGTATGCTGGCGTTGTTACGTGGCGGATCCCGTTTTCCCGCGAGTCGTTCCTCCAGCTGCCTGGAGCGGAGTTGGATGCCGTTGTCCGTCAGAATTGATCCCGGCCGTCCGTGTTTCAAGATCACATTATTGGTGATCGCCTGAGTTACTGCGTCGGCCGTGGCGCGTCGTAGAGATACAAATTCCGCCCATTTGGAAAATTTGTCCTGCATGGACAGTAGCCAGGTGTGTCCTCTTCGAGATTGGGGTAGCGGTCCGACCAAATCGATCGTCACCTGCTCCCATGACTGCGTGAGATGTGTTGCGTGCATTTTCCCTGCGAGTCGGCTCCTGATTTGCCTTGTGTCGTTGGCAATTTTGGCACGCCTTGACGTATGTGGCTACCTCGTTAAACATTCCGGGCCAGTAGTAGCGCTCGGCTACTCGGGCGATCGCTTTTGCGATTCCCAGGTGCCCGGCGGTCGGGGCGTCATGAGCTTGTTCGAGTACGCGCTTCCAAATTGGTTGTGGCACGCAGATTTTCCACTTGTCCTCCTCCGGGGTTTCTTTGAAAATTCAGGCTATGTAACACGTGTTTGTACAGCTTTCCCTCCTTGATTTTGTATTCTCGTGGTTGGATCGGCCTTTACTTTCGTCGAGCATTCGGCGATACCATCGACAACGTGTGATACGGGCAGCACAATTTTCCGTTTGCCTGGGAGAGCATTCGCCACGCGGTTCAACGTGCCTCGCCGGTAATGTACTTCCAGATTATATTGCTGGAGCTGTAGGGTCCATTGTCCCAAGTCGCAGTTGGAGAGTCCATGGTCCTCAGCCATTTTAGGGCCTGGTGGTCCGTCACGACCGTGAAGTCGTATCCCTCGAGGTAGCTGCGCATTCAACAGATGCCCACAGGATGGCGAGGCACTCTAGTTCCATTGCGCTGTAGTTCTTCTCCGCGGGGGTTAAGGATACGGGGCTTGCGTGAGCGATAACACGGTCGCCCTCGTCATAGCGCTGGGTCAATATGGCCCCGAGTCCGGTATTGCTGGCGTCCGTTTCGAGGAAGAATCGACGCGTGAAATCCGGGCAAGCGAGTATAGAGGCGAATACTAATCTCTCCTTGAGGTTGCGGAACGCGGTCGCTTCCTCCCCCAATTCCATCGAGCGTTTTACGCGTTAATTTTGTCAACGGCGCGGCTATGGTTGAGAAGTCTGCGATAAACCTTCGATATGTCGTAACCCGACGAAATAATAATTTAATTAAAGTTAAATAAGCAAACCTTGAAATAAGCTGAAGTAAGCAAGAACAGCAAAAGACAGTAAATTAAGAATTACATAAGAGATATTAAAATATAGAAATAAGACGTGACGAAAAAAAGCAAGTCACGGCCAAAGCTGATTAAGCATAATGAAATCCAGCACGGAGCACGAACCGCGCTCCGACTCAGGGACACCTCATCCTTCTTCCGCCAAATTAAACGATATATAAACCGATCGCGAGATCACCACGGCGGACTATCGTTTGTTAAAATTGTCAAATTGTCATTTGAGTGAACTTGTCGAATTATCGGACCAACGAGTCGCGATTAACATATCAAGCTATTATAAAATACCGCTAACGTGTATAAGATAATTGAAAGTAGCAAGTGGGAACAGTGTACGAAGAATGAAATATATTCCTTACTAACTAGTACAGAGTGTCTCATTTGTTGCGTAGATTCCAATCCTTTGGGCGTATAATCCCGAAAAAGCCCATCCTCTACGGTTTGGGCACAACAGATACCACGACGCCATCCCGAGAAATTGCCAGATCTGTTTTATCGTGGTTGGTTCCCGCCAGTCGGCCACGGCACTGCTTTTTCTGAATCTGTTTGAATTCCGTCCCTTTCTTTTGTGGCCTAGATATTTCAAGCGATCGACGCAAAATTTACATTTTTCCGGATTCAGTCGGAGACGCGCTTCTCGGAGCCTATGGAAGGTTTCGGCGAGAAGCTTGATATGTTCGGAGAACGTCGGCTAATGACGATTATGTCGTCCAAATAGACGAAGACATGTGGTTCGAGTTCCGGTCCGAGGACGGTGTCGAGTAATCTTTGGAAGGTGGCGGGCGCGGAGTGCAGTCCGAAGGGCATGACCCGGAATTGGAAGAGCCCTTTTCCCGGTACGGTAAAGGCGGTAATCGGTCGGCTTTCGGTGATGAGCGGAACTTGCCAGTAACCGTTCTTTAAATCGGAGGTTGATAGATAGCGGGTCTCCCTCAGCTTATCTAGGGTGGCGGTTACTTGAGATAGCGGGTATGCGTCTCGCGTGAGTGACCTCATTGACGCGACGGAAATCGATGCAGAACCCGCGAGTTCCCATCCCTCTTACGCACCACCACTCTCGGGAGCTCCACGCTCTGTCGGAAGACTCGATTTGCCATCTTTCATCTTCTCCCACCTCGCGGTTGATGATGGCTTGCGTAACTTGATTGCGTGGTCGGTACCGCTGTTTAATAGGTGTGGGGTCCTTCAGCGGATCCGGTGTTGGGCCTCCCGGTGGGTCCTGTAAACCCCTTCGAATTTTGCGAGTTCGGTCGTTAAAAATTTCTGGAGCATCTGGTGCTTCTCCGATGTCTGGCCAGCTAGTCCTTGCGTGGCGCAGCATAGACCCCTTTTTCCGGAGCAGATGGAGGCGGCGGGGGATTTCCAGCTGTAGTTTGGCCTGCGCGTCGATCCCGAGAAGGAGGTCACTCTCCATATCCAATACCGTGAAGGTATGGGTCACTCTTCTTCCTTACGCGGAGAGGAACGATCATGCTTCCGACGGAGTCTGCTGGTGTATCATCCAGCAGAAGTTATCCGCCCCCTCCGCCTTCTCCCGGATCCCTGCCCTGCGGAGAACGTCGGCGGTATATCGGGTAATCATTGATACCTCCGTTCCGGAATCGATCAGGGTATCAAAACGTCGACCCTTGTTTATTACATAGAGATGCGGCCGCGGAAGGAATCTTATTCGGGGTTTTGTGGCGGGGGTCGCTGACCGCGGGATCCCCCACCCTTGACGCGTTCCGGACGTGGATGCACTCGATAGTTAATACACCGCTTACCGCATTGCGAGCAAAATTTCACAGCGTGGCGCCGGCACTGGGCCCTGGTGGTGTCCTCGCTTGCTTGCAGCGCAGCCAGCGTTTGTTATGCGCGGCGGCGTCCGAGGGCGTCGGTTTTGCTTTTGATGTCTTTCCTCTCTCCCTTTCTATGTCCTCGAATTCCCTCGCGGGACTGTAGTTCGGCGATGTTCCGTACATCGTCCATCCGGACGTACGTCTTATAATTGGGGTGCATCGTCTCGTAGACAAGATCGAGCTGCTCTTCAAAACCCTTAGCCCGGCGCATCAGTGTCATCATGACCGTGGAATAGCGCGTAAATTCCCTCGCCGCTCGCCTGATGTCGCCCCATAATTTCCGGCATAACGCGGCCGATACCGATCTGGAAGACTGTAGTCGGAATGCCTGTTCAAAGTCGTCCCATGTTTCGCCAATCCTCGCGGTTGTTGCAATACCAGAGGAGGATATCCTTGCCTTAGTACTCGGGGCAACCCCTTGAGCATCTGGAGCCCCGAGACCCCTGACCGATCTAAGTTCGCGACGGGGTCCCGACGATCGAAATGGCTCCCCCATTTTCGTTATCCGATTGATAATTTTTGTGTCCGTGGGAGGCCTTCTGCCCGAGGAACCGACATAGGTTCATCAATTTGGCGTGGTCATAGCGACGCCCGGAGTGGACCCTGTGCTCGTCTCCATCGCCGCGGCTCAAATTCCTCGGAATGTCGTCGATGAAAATATTCATTCGTCGGCGGAGGTCGTCCAGCAAACCGGAGTCATCGAGGTCGCCTATGACCGTAGGATAGCCGCTAGCTGAGTTTTCGTTAGGGTATATATCCACCCTTCATATCCGCGTATTATACACCGCACACTACGCCTCCTAACATCTCATAACAAAATTCACGGTCCCTATACGGGGCGCCAGTAATATCCGTTTTTCCGCGAGTCTGGCTATTTAATTTTCGGGCGGATAGCCGTAGGTTTCCAGGAATCATCGGGTATAGACAGGAAGAAAGAAAAGATCCGGATTATATAAAGAGAACTGTATGTGCATTTATTGTGTGTGTACAATGTGTGTGTGTGTGTGTGTGTGTGTGTGTGTGTGTGTGCGGTCGTGCGCGCGGCGGTAATTCGATTAATCGTAGAATTGTACGCCTGGTTCGCGGCGCGAAGTTAAGCGATGATTTCAATAATCGCGGGTATCGGAATCGTGAGTCGCGGTAATTTACGACCATCATTTGCCCGTTTCAGCATCGAGATAATTCGTTTTTCCGTGCGATACGCGTTGCACGGCGATTTTTTGTGGCCCGGCGGCTTTTTGTCGCGTTTCTTGTGTGGGATTTCCTTCGCGATTACGGTAGCGATGACGCGTGTATTTAATTTTAATTTCCCCTTGGATGGAAGCTGGATAGAGCAAGGCGTCGCGACGCTATCAAACGTTGGAGGCGGTTCTCGTTCCACCTCGAGAAAAGATGCAGTGCCTGATTTGGATCTCGGTTGTAGTGCGATCTTTTAAGTGCCGATATCAATCGGCGGGAGACGGCGTTCTCACTATCTCCTTTCTAGATTCGCTAAGGATTTCTTTGCTTGCTAGGCTTGCCTTCGGAACTAGCTTTCGATTGTCCGAGGATCGGAAGGATCTGGGCTACCCGCCGAAGGCCTCTTTTATATCGCGCTAATCACCCGCGCCGGCGTATTCAGTAATTACCTCCACCTGGCGCCGGTAAGACAATCGATTAGAATCGGGTGCGCCAAGGGGAGTTCGGGATGTCGGCCACGGCAAACGTCGGCTCCCGACGGCGGTGCTCGGGATGCCGCATGCGGTTCTCAACCGGCGACTCCTTGCCGATGGTGTTCTGTCGGCGTTCCTACCCGGTATTTGCTAAGATATAAAAATGTGAGCACACAGTCCTCTACCCTTGCCCGCCGCCGGTGATCGTCGGGCGGCGGCTGCTTCCGGCCGATGTTTGCCGGAATAATGCGTTTCGGGGCACATCGTTACATCTGTAATTAATATAATAACAGAATGGTATAGGTTCGCGAAGGTTTAGATTTCCGAACATAAAACTGAAGCCATCATTCTGAAGTCGGACGCGATCGCGCGAAATCCGACAGGTAGAGGAGCGAGACCGGATAGGAAGCGAAAGACAAGAAAAAAAACCGTCGACTTCGGGGATAGGCCGCCAATTATTAAGATCGGTAACGCAAAAATACAATTTAAAGGAGCGGTTAGATATCTTGACGTTTTTATAGATAAAAATCTGAAAGTCAAATCTCACTGCGTATCTTAGCAGCAAAGTCGGCTGCTCGTTGGTAAATTGAGTAGGTTAGCACGCGCAACTGGGGACCTTCGTTTTGGAGCATTCTTCACGATATACCGGGATGTATTTGCGCCGACAATAGCCTATGCCGCCGCGGGGTGGATCGAATTATGTACGGAGAGTGACATTAGGACCTCGAAATCGCTACAGCGCCGTATACTCATTTCTGGCTGAGGCGCATATCTAGCTACAGCCTCGTGAATCGCTCTGCGTTGTCGGAGGAGTGATTCCAATTGATATAATACTTGGCGAAAACGCCGCGCGATACTATGTTAGGTGAGGAAAAGACGCCAAGATCGGTAACGTAGAGATAACCGCCGGAACAGATAGAAAGACCGCGATAGGTAAGATTAGAGACGAGGCGATTAACATGTGCAGTCCAAATGGACTTCTTCCGAATAAGAGTCGTACCATGTTCGCCTATTTTAGCAGCGTGCGAGATAGATTAGACGCGCTCTTTAGAACCGAACCATTGGAGCGCAGAAGCCCTCACTGGACACGGTGATTTTAGGTCCCGTTTAGCCATGTTAATCTCGTCGATAGTGAAGCGTGTATTTGTGGAAATGGACAGATTCGGTCCAGCATTTCTTGCTGGAATGTTCTATGTTCGATGCGCAGAGAGAGGCCTTCCGGAAGGAAACGGCAATGGCCAGACATGGCACGCTTCTTCGTGTCTAGTCAAGAGGCTTTTGCATTGTTTACTGACTTTGCATGGCGAAACCCTGCTTAAGCTTAAGGGATACGAGTCGTAAGATTCAATACTAGGTAGAGTCCGTCGTTCAACCGGAGAGGTCGGAGCCTTCGGCTATGGGAGCGCGGCCCTGTAATCTTCTCGGGAGCACCGCGCTTTCGAACGATGGTCGCGTCGCGTTAGTTTTTATTAGGGAGGACTCTTCCACCCAAAATTTTCCCGTTAATCCCTGGTACGGTTAAAGCCTTTGGCGAAGAGCCGGACATCCCACTCACCTATCTCCTCTCTCCCTCCCACCCGACAGGGTCAGAAACACGGGCAACCACGGGAAGGTCTGTCCATTTGCATCCTGCCTGGATACGGGCAGGATGCAAATGGACAGGCCTTCCGCGTTGATTCCCCGTGTACACTGCCAGTGGAGGGTTGCACTGAGTCGGACGCAAAGGCGCGGATCTGCGGCTATAGGTGCACCTGGGTGGAAGAGGTGAAGAGCTCACTGGTATGTGACCGAACTGTCCATTCCCGTGATACAAGGATCCCGTGGGGTATCTAGATTTTTCCATCGCTCGGCTCAGGGCGGTTTCGATAAACAGTGAATATAAAATGTGGCGTATGCCGCGGTCCAGCACGAGCCTTTCCCATTCATGGGAACGGCTCACACATTAAACTTGTCCCTATCAACTCTCCCTGTCGTGCGCCACCTTGTCGTGGTGAAGGAACCTGGTACTGAAGCCCTTCGGGGTTGGAAGGGTCAGGCAGAAGAGACGCACCGTACCCTCACTGAGGGGTACAAGTGAGCGCCAGCGACTCCATAGGGATGAAGTCTGTGCTTACACGGACCAAGTCCCAATTGGAAGTGGTTGGCGGCCTTCACTTCAATCGCCCAGTGTCACGGCACTGCAGAGAGAGGTTGCTCTCTGCCCGTGACTTTTGCGGAGTGCTCCCGGGATGAGGGTGCCGAGCGGTGGGTGCTCCTGCCGTGAGACGTCCCTCAGTGGGGAAAAGTGGAAGCCGTTCGGAACCCTCGCCAAGGAGTTGGATGGGTGACTCAGTCACCCGCCAGCCAGAGGCGCGGATCACCCCCAACGCAGTGACTCCCACGTGTGAATGTGAAGGTGTGTATGTGTGTGTGAATGTGGGTGGGTGCGTGTGTGTGTGTGTGTGTGTATGTGTGTGTGTGTGTGTGTGTTGTATGAATAATCTTTTATTTATTTTCTGGTTTCGGGTTTTGGCTGTTGCCGTCTATGGCTTCGTTAAGCTCGATAGGCATCGTTAGGTCGTCGTTGTCGTCGCCGTCGCGGTCGGTTTCGTCGTGGTCGTTCCCGCGGATAGTCTTAATACTGCTCAGCTACGAGTTGGTGACAGCTCTGCTGGCCAAATGGCTCTTATGTGGCACTAACCGATTGCCCCTAAAAACGGCATTCTTTCCCTTCGGGGACTATTGCGGATTTTTCCTTTCTTCGGAAACTTTCGAGTAGATTGTGCCGTCGGTAGCTTCGTCGATGGGCGCCGTTAGGTCGTCGCGGTCGCTTTCGTCGCGGTCGGTCTCGCAGATATCTGAAGGCTAAGATGTAGGAACCGTGCTTAGGGCCTGCATGATCGCATAGATGCTAAATGTCACGATCGCGAACGGTTCATCCCGGGATACTTGTCCTCCCGGTGTATTTAGGCTCGGCGGCGTAATGGTGGCTCTGCGTCGTTTGATCACCTCTTCCACCGTACTCGTGGGAATAGCATGAGAAAAATTCAAAATAAAAACTCTGACGTGATGAGGAGGAGTGCCCGCCTGGCCGATCGCTTCCGGCATGGCGTGGCCGCAATTAGGGAAGCGCGGGAGGAAGCGTGTGTCCGTCGTTGGGTCGCAGGTCTGTTCGTCCGCGTGCTCTGTGACGGCCTCCGCCTCCTCGAGAGCGCCTCACCGAGCTGCGCGCGCGCGGGTCCGAGACACAGTTCGCGGCGGTGCGCAGTCCCCGAATCATGGCCTTCCTACCGTTGATTAGTTCGTTGTCTGGTCCGAAATTAGAACCGCATACGTAGTTTTAGAGCGTTGCCTCGTTCGAAAAATTAGATCCGTGCCGTCGGTAGGAAACGAGGCAAGAATGGTAGCAATGCGCCAATTAGGAACAGGAATAAGCGAAATACCTAGCTCCGCGATTAGATCCGCGCTTAAATCTGCGAACACTGCGAAAACGGTGCGTAAGACGGTTAGATTCGCGGACTTCACCCCACCTCACACATCGAATGACCCGGCACCACAAGAGTTAGATAGGTTAGATACAGCGGTTAGTGTAGTCAATGCGTCCACGGGTGTTAGGATACTGCAGCTGAACATGCGATGTTCGGCTGTAGTAACGGGCGAGGTGCGTCAGCTTGTAGTTGAAAAGCGACTTGACGTTCTATTATGCAGGAACCACACGTCAGGAAGCGGGGGCTCGAGCCAAACCTTCGTAAGGTTAGAAATAGGGACGAAAGTTGTTGCTGTGCGTCGCAGCGTCCGTGGGCAAGCGGTAGCGATCTGCAATCCAAATTTAGTATGGTCTTCGTCTCGTAGCTTAGCACTACACATTGTGTCTGTGTGGAACTGCAGGCCCCCAGCTTCTCCTTCTACGTCGTTTCATGCTACTTTCAGTACATAAGACCTATTTGGATGTGTGCTGACGAGATAAAGACTTTATTTTCATATAGCGCAAGTCGCATGCGACATACTTGGATGCGTACAGACGAGAAAAACACTTTTTCCAGATAGCGTCCGACCATAAGACCTATTTGGATGCGTACTGACGAGATAAACACTTTATTTTCATATAGCGCAAGTCGCATTCGGCATACTTGGATGCGTACAGACGAGAAAAACACTTTATTTTCAAATAGCGCAAGACGCATGCGACATACTTGAATGCGTACAGACGAGAAAAAACACTTTTTTCCAGATAGCGTCCGACCATAAGACCTATTTGGATGTGTACTGACGAGATAAACACTTTATTTTCATATAGCGCAAGACGCATGCGACATACTTGGATGCGTACAGACGAGAAAAACACTTTTTTTCCAGATAGCGTTCGACCATAAGACCTATTTGGATGCGTACTGACGAGATAAACACTTTATTTTCAAATAGCGCAAGACGCATGCGGCATACATGGATGCGTACAGACGAGAAAAACCCTTTCTTTCCAGTTAGCGTCCGACCATAAAACTTATTTGGATGCGTACTGACAAGATAAACACTTTATTTTCATATAGCGCAAGACCCATGCGACATACTTGGATGCGTACAGATGAGAAAAACACTTTTTCTCCAGAAAGCACAAGTCGCATTCGGCATATTTGGATGCGTACAGACGAGAAAAACACTTTATTTTCAAATAGCGCAAGACGCTTGCGACATACTTGGATGCGTACAGACGAGAAAAACACTTTTTTTCCAGATAGCGTCTGACCATAAGACCTATTTGGATATGTACTGACAAGATAAACACTTTATTTTCATATAGCGCAAGACCCATGCGACATACTTGGATGCGTACAGATGAGAAAAACACTTTTTCTCCGGAAAGCACAAGTCGCATTCGGCATATTTGGATGCGTACAGACGAGAAAAACACTTTATTTTCAAATAGCGCAAGACGCTTGCGACATACTTGGATGCGTACAGACGAGAAAAACACTTTTTTCCAGATAGCGTCCGACCATAAGACCTATTTGGATGTGTGCTGACGAGATAAAGACTTTATTTTCATATAGCGCAAGACGCATGCGACATATTTGGATGCGTACAGACGAGAAAAACACTTTTTTTCCAGAAAGCGTTCGACCATAAGACCTATTTGGATGCGTACTGACAAGATAAACACTTTATTTTCAAATAGCGCAAGACGCATGCGACATACTTGGATGCGTACAGACGAGAAAAACACTTTATTTTCAAATAGCGCAAGACGCATGCGACATACTTTGATGCGTACAGATGAGAAAAACTCTTTTTTTCCAGATAGCGTCCGACCATAAGACCTATTTGGATGCGCACTGACGAGATAAACACTTTATTTTCAAATAGCGCAAGACGCATGCGACGTACTTGGATGCGTACAGACGAGAAAAACACTTTTTTTCCAGATAGCGTCCGACCATAAGACCTATTTGGATGCGTACTGACGAGATAAACACTTTATTTTCATATAGCGCAAGACGCATGCGACATACTTGGATGCGTACAGACGAGAAAAACACTTTTTTTCCAGATAGCACAAGTCGCATTCGACATACTTGGATGCGTACAGACGAGAAAAACACTTTATTTTCAAATAGCGCAAGACGCATGCGACATACTTGGATGCGTACAGATGAGAAAAACACGATGCACAAGTCGCATTCGGCATAATTGGATGCGTACAGACGAGAAAAACACTTTATTTTCAAATAGCGCAAGACGCATGCGACATACTTTGATGCGTACAGACAAGAAAAAACACTTTTTTCCAGATAGCGTCCGACCATAAGACCTATTTGGATGCGTACTGACGAGATAAACACTTTATTTTCAAATAGCGCAAGACGCATGCGACATACTTGGATGCGTACAGACGAGAAAAACACTTTTTTCCCAGATAGCGTCCGACCTTAATACCTATTTGGATGTGTACTGACAAGATAAACAATTTATTTTCATATAGCGCAAGACGCGTGCGACATACTTGGATGCGTACAGACGAGAAAAACACTTTATTTTCAAATAGCGCGAGACGCATGCGACATACTTGGATGCGTACAGATGAGAAAAAACACCTTTTTCCCCAGAAAGCACAAGTCGCATTCGGCATATTTGGATGCGTACAGACGAGAAAAACACTTTATTTTCAAATAGCGCAAGACGCTTGCGACATACTTGGATGCGTACAGACGAGAAAAACACTTTTTTCCAGATAGCGTCTGACCATAAGACCTATTTGGATATGTACTGACAAGATAAACACTTTATTTTCATATAGCGCAAGACCCATGCGACATACTTGGATGCGTACAGATGAGAAAAACACTTTTTCTCCAGAAAGCACAAGTCGCATTCGGCATATTTGGATGCGTACAGACGAGAAAAAACACTTTATTTTCAAATAGCGCAAGACGCTTGCGACATACTTGGATGCGTACAGACGAGAAAAACACTTTTTTTCCAGATAGCGTCCGACCATAAGACCTATTTGGATGTGTGCTGACGAGATAAAGACTTTATTTTCATATAGCGCAAGACGCATGCGACATATTTGGATGCGTACAGACGAGAAAAAACACTTTTTTCAGAAAGCGTTCGACCATAAGACCTATTCGGATGCGTACTGACAAGATAAACACTTTATTTTCAAATAGCGCAAGACGCATGCGACATACTTGGATGCGTACAGACGAGAAAAACACTTTATTTTCAAATAGCGCAAGACGCATGCGACATACTTTGATGCGTACAGATGAGAAAAACTCTTTTTTTCCAGATAGCGTCCGACCCTAAGACCTATTTGGATGAGAACTGACGAGATAAACACTTTATTTTCAAATAGCGCAAGACGCATGCGACGTACTTGGATGCGTACAGACGAGAAAAACACTTTTTTTCCAGATAGCGTCCGACCATAAGACCTATTTGGATGCGTACTGACGAGATAAACACTTTATTTTCATATAGCGCAAGACGCATGCGACATACTTGGATGCGTACAGACGAGAAAAACACTTTTTTCCAGATAGCACAAGTCGCATTCGACATACTTGGATGCGTACAGACGAGAAAAACACTTTATTTTCAAATAGCGCAAGACGCATGCGACATACTTGGATGCGTACAGATGAGAAAAACACTTTTTCCAGAATGCACAAGTCGCATTCGGCATAATTGGATGCGTACAGACGAGAAAAACACTTTATTTTCAAATAGCGCAAGACGCATGCGACATACTTTGATGCGTACAGACAAGAAAAACACTTTTTTTCCAGATAGCGTCCGACCATAAGACCTATTTGGATGCGTACTGACGAGATAAACACTTTACTTTCAAATAGCGCAAGACGCATGCGACATACTTGGATGCGTACAGACGAGAAAAAAACTTTTTTCCCAGATAGCGTCCGACCTTAATACCTATTTGGATGTGTACTGACAAGATAAACAATTTATTTTCATATAGCGCAAGACGCGTGCGACATACTTGGATGCGTACAGACGAGAAAAACACTTTATTTTCAAATAGCGCGAGACGCATGCGACATACTTGGATGCGTACAGATGAGAAAAACACTTTTTTTCCAGAAAGCACAAGTCGCATTCGGCATATTTGGATGCGTACAGACGAGAAAGACACTTTATTTTCAAATAGCGCAAGACGCTTGCGACATACTTGGATGCGTACAGACGAGAAAAACACTTTTTTCCAGATAGCGTCCGACCATAAGACCTATTTGGATGCGTACTGACGAGATAAACACTTTATTTTCAAATAGCGCAAGACGCATGCGACATACTTGGATGCGTACAGACGAGAAAAAACACTTTTTCCCAGATAGCGTCCGACCTTAAGACCTATTTGGATGCGTACTGACAAGATAAACAATTTATTTTCATATAGCGCAAGACGCATGCGACATACTTGGATGCGTACAGAAGAGAAAAACACTTTATTTTCAAATAGCGCAAGACGCATGCGACATACTTGATGCGTACAGATGAGAAAAACACTTTTTTTCCAGAAAGCACAAGTCGCATTCGGCATACTTGGATGCGTACAGACGAGAAAAACATTTTATTTTCAAATAGCGCAAGACGCATGCGACATACTTTGATGCGTACAGACGAGAAAAACACTTTTTTCCAGATAGCGTCCGACCATAAGACCTATTTGGATGCGTACTGATGAGATAAACACTTTATTTTCAATTAGCGCAAGACGCATGCGACATACTTGGATGCGTACAGACGAGAAAAAACACTTTTTTCTCCAGATAGCGTCCGACCATAAGACCTATTTGGATGCGTACTGACGAGATAAACACTTTATTTTCATATAGCGCAAGACGCATGCGACATACTTGGATGCATGCAGACGAGAAAAACACTTTTTTTCCAGATAGCGTCCGACCATAAGACCTATTTGGATGCGTACTGACGAGATAAACACTTTATTTTCATATAGCGCAAGACGCATGCGACATACTTGGATGCGTACAGACGAGAAAAAACACTTTTTTCCAGATAGCACAAGTCGCATTCGACATACTTGGATGCGTACTGAAGAGATAAACACTTTATTTTCAAATAGCGCAAGATGCATGCGACATACCTTGGATGCGTACAGACGAGAAAAACATTTTTTTTCCAGATAGCGTCTGACCATAAGACCTATTTGGATGCGTACTGACGAGATAAACACTTTATTTTCATATAGCGCAAGACGCATGCGACATACTTGGATGCGTACAGACGAGAAAAAACACTTTTTTCCAGATAGCGTTCGACCATAAGACCTATTTGGATGCGTACTGACGAGATAAACACTTTATTTTCAAATAGCGCAAGACGCATGCGACATACTTGCGAGAAAAACAACTTTTTTTCCAGATAGCGCAAGTCGCATGCGACATACTTGGATGCGTACAGACGAGAAAAACACTTTATTTTCAAATAGCGCAAGACGCATGCGACATACTTTGGATGCGTAAAGCAGAAAAACACTTTTTTCCAGATAGCGTCCGACCATAAGACCTATTTGGATGCGTCGACGGAGATAAACACTTTATTTTCAAATAGCGCAAGACGCATGCGACATACTTGTGATGCGTACAGACGAGAAAAACACTTTTTTTCCAGATAGCGTCCGACCATAAGACCTATTTGGATGTGTCTGACTGAAGATAAACACATTTATTTTCATATAGCGCAAGACGCATGCGACATACTTGGATGCGTACAGACGAGAAAAACTTTTTTTCCAGATAGTGTCCGACCATAAGATCTAATTTGGATGCGTACTGACGAGATAAAGACTTTATTTTCAAATAGCGCAAGGCGCATGCGACATACTTGGATGCGTACAGATGAGAAAAACACTTTTTTCCAGAATGCACAAGTCGCATTCGGCATACTTGGATGCGTACAGACGAGAAAAACACTTTATTTTCAAATAGCGCAGGACGCATGCGACATACTTTGATGCGTACAGAAGAGAAAAAACACTTTTTTCCAGTTAGCGTCCGACCATAAGACCTATTTGGATGCGTACTGACGAGATAAACACTTTATTTTCATATAGCGCAAGACGCATGCGACATACTTGGAGCGTACAGACGAAAAAAAAATTTTTTTTCCAGATAGCGCAAGTCGCATGCGACATATTTGGATGCGTACTGACGAAAAAAACTCTTTATTTTCGAATAGCGCAAGACGCGTGCGACATACATGGATGCGTACAGACGGGAAAAACACTTTTTTCCAGATAGCGTCCGACCATAAGACATATTTGGATGCGTACTGTCGAGATAAACACTTTATTTTCAAATAGCGCTAGACGCATGCGACATATTTGGATGCGTACAGATGAGAAAAAACACTTTTTTCCCAGATAGCACAAGTCGCATTCGACATATTTGGATGCGTACAGACGAGAAAAACACTTTATTTTCAAATAGCGCAAGACGCATGCGACATACTTGGATGCGTACAGATGAGAAAAACACTTTTTTTCCAAATGCCAAGCCCATTCGGCCTTGGACGCGTACAGACGAGAAAAAACATTTATTTTCAAATAGCGCAAGACGCATGCGACATACTTTGATGCGTACAGACGAGAAAAACATTTTTTTTCAGATAGCGTCCGACAATAAGACCTATTTGGATGCGTACTGACGAGATAAACACTTTAATTTCCAATAGCGCAAGACGCATGCGACATACTTGGATGCGTACAGATGAGAAAAACACTTTTTCTCCAGAAAGCACAAGTCGCATTCGGCATACTTGGATGCGTACAGACGAGAAAAACACTTTTTTCCAGATAGCATCCGACCGTAAGACCTATTTGGATGCGTACTGTCGAGATAAACATTTTATTTTCAAATAGCGCTAGACGCATGCGACATACTTGGATGCGTACAGATAAGAAAAACACTTTTTTTCCAGATAGCACAAATCGCATTCGACATACTTGGATGCGTACAGATGAGAAAAACACTTTTTTTCCAGAATGCACAAGTCGCATTCGGCATGCTTTGAACAGACGAAAAAACCTTTTTCCAGATAGCGTCCGACCATAAGACCTATTTGGATGCGTACTGACGAGATAAACACTTTATTTTCAAATAGCGCAAGTCGCATGCGACATATTTGGATGCGTACAGACGAGAAAAACACTTTTTCCAGATAGCGTTCGACCATAAGACATATTTGGATGCGTACTGACGAGATAAACACTTTATTTTCAAATAGCGCAAGACGCTTGCGACATACTTGGATGCGTACAGACGGGAAAAACACTTTTTTCCAGATAGCGTTCGACCATAAGACATATTTGGATGCGTATTGACGAGGATAAACACTTTATTTTCAAATAGCGCAAGTCGCATGCGACATACTTGATGCATACAGACGAGAAAAACACTTTTTTCCAGATAGCGTCCGACCATAAGACCTATTTGGATGCGTACTGACGAGATAAACACTTTATTTTCATATAGTGCAAGACGCATGCGACATACTGGATGCGTACAGACGGAAAAAACATCTTTTTCCAGATAGCACAAGTCGCATTTGACATACTTGGATGCGCACTGACGATATAAACACTTTATTTTCAAATAGCGCAAGATGCATGCGACATACTTGGATGCGTACAGACGAGAAAAACACTTTTTTCCAGATAGCGTCTGACCATAAGACCTATTTGGATGTGTACTGACAAGATAAACACTTTATTTTCAAATAGCGCAAGACGCATGCGACATACTTGGATGCGTACAGATGAAAAAAACACTTTTTTCCAGAAAGCACAAGTCGCATTCGGCATACTTGGATGCGTACAGACGAGAAAAACACTTTATTTTCAAATAGCGCAAGACGCATGCGACATACTTGGATGCGTACAGACGAGAAAAACACTTTTTTCCAGAAAGCGTTCGACCATAAGACATATTTGGATGCGTACTGACGAGATAAACACTTTATTTTCAAATAGCGCAAGACGCATGCGACATACTTGGATGCGTACAGACGAGAAAAACACTTTTTTCCAGAAAGCGTTCGACCATAAGACATATTTGGATGCGTACTGACGAGATAAACACTTTATTTTCAAATAGCGCAAGACGCATGCGACATACTTGGATGCATACAGACGAGAAAAACACTTTTTTCCAGATAGCGTCCGAACAATAAGACCATTTGGATGCGTACTGACGAGATAAACACTTTATTTTCAAATAGCGCAAGACGCATGCGACATACTTGGATGCGTACAGACGAGAAAAACACTTTTTTCCAGAAAGCGTTCGACCATAAGACATATTTGGATGCGTACTGACGAGATAAACACTTTATTTTCAAATAGCGCAAGACGCATGCGACATACTTGGATGCGTACAGACGAGAAAAAACACTTTTTTCCAGAAAGCGTTCGACCATAAGACATATTTGGATGCGTACTGACGAGATAAACACTTTATTTTCAAATAGCCAGACGCATGCGACATACTTGGATGCGTACAGACGAGAAAAAACACTTTTTTTCAGATAGCGCAAGTCGCATTCGACATCTTGGATGCGTACAGATGAGAAAAAACACTTTTTTTCCAGAATGGGCAAGCCGCATTCGGCATACTTGGACGCGTACAGACGAGAAAAACACTTTATTTTCAAATAGCGCAAGACGCATGCGATATACTTTGGATGCGTACAGACGAGAAAAAAATTTTTTTTCCAGATAGCGTCCGACAATAAGACCTATTTGGATGCGTACTGACGAGATAAACACTTTATTTTCAAATAGCGCAAGACGCATGCGACATACTTGGATGCGTACAGATGGGAAAAACACTTTTTTCCAGAAAGCACAAGTCGCATTCGGCATACTTGGATGCGTACAGACGAAAAAACATTTTTTTCAGATAGCGCAAGTCGCATGCGGCATACTTGGATGCGTACAGACGAGAAAAACCTTTTTTTCCAGATAGCGTCCGACCATAAGACTTATTTGGATGCGTACTGACGAGATAAACACTTTATTTTCAAATAGCGCAAGACGCATGCGACATACCTGGATGCGTACAGACGAGAAAAACACTTTTTTTCCAGATAGCGTCTGACCATAAGACCTATTTGGATGCGTACTGACAAGATAAACACTTTATTTTCATATAGCGCAAGGACGTATGCGACATACTTGGATGCGTACAGACGGGAAAAACACTTTTTTTCCAGGATAGCGTCCGACCATAAGACCTATTTGGATGTGTACTGACGAGATAAACACTTTATTTTAAATAGCGCAAGACGCATGCGACATACTTGGATGCGTACAGACGAGAAAAACACTTTTTTCCAGATAGCGTCCGCCCATAAGACGTATTTGGATGCGTACTGAAGAGATAAACACTTTATTTTCATATAGCGCAAGTCGCATGCGGCATACTTGGATGCGTACAGACGAGAAAAACACTTTTTTTTCAGAAAGCGCTCGACCATAGACATACTTGGATGCGTACAGACGAGAAAAACACTTTTTTTCCAGATAGCGTCCGACCATAAGCCCTTTTTGGATGCGTACTGACGAGATAAACACTTTATTTTCAAATAGCGCAAGACGCATGCGACATACTTGGATGCGTACAGACGAGAAAAAACACTTTTTTTCCAGATAGCGTCCGACCATAAGACCTATTTGGATGCTTACTGACGAGATAAACACTTTATTTTCATATAGCGCAAGACGCATGCGACATACTTGGTGCGTACAGACGAGAAAAACACTTTTTTTCCAGATAGCACAAGTCGCATTCGACATACTTGGATGCGTACTGACCGAGAAAACTTTATTTTCATTTTTAATTAGCGCAAGACGGATGCGACATACTTGGATGCGTACAGACGAGAAAAACACTTTTTTCCAGATAGCGTCCGACCATAAGACATATTTGGGGATCCTTTTTTTTTCAAATAGCGCAAGACGCATGCGACATACTTGGATGCGTACAGACGAGAAAAAACACTTTTTTTCCAGATAGCGTCCGACCATAAGACCTATTTGGATGCGTACTGACGAGATAAACACTTTATTTTCATATAGCGCAAGACGCATGCGCGACATACTTGGATGCGTACAGACGAGAAAAACACTTTATTTTCAAATAGCGCAAGACGCATGCGACATACTTGGATGCGTACAGACGAGAAAAACACTTTTTTCCAGATAGCGTCCGACCATAAGACCTATTTGGATGTGTACTGACGAGATAAACACTTTATTTTCAAAATAGCGCAAGACGCATGCGACATACTTGGATGCGTACAGACGAGAAAAACATTCTTTTTTCCAGAAAGCGTTCGACCATAAGACCTATTTGGATGCGTACTGACGAGATAAACACTTTATTTTCAAATAGCGCAAGACGCATGCGACATACTTGGATGCGTACAGACGAGAAAAACACTTTTTTTCCAGATAGCGTCCGACCATAAGACTTATTTGGATGCGTACTGACGAGATAAACACTTTATTTTCAAATAGCGCAAGACGCATGCGACATACTTGGATGCGTACAGACGAGAAAAACACTTTTTTCCAGATAGCGTCCGACCATAAGACCTATTTGGATGCGTACTGACGAGATAAACACTTTATTTTCAAATAGCGCAAGACGCATGCGACATACTTGGATGCGTACAGACGAGAAAAAAATTTTTTTCCAGATAGCGCAAGTCGCATGCGGCATACTTGGATGCGTACAGACGAGAAAAACACTTTATTTCCAGTTAGCGCCCGACCATAAGACCTATTTGGATGCGTACTGACGAGATAAACACTTTATTTTCAGATAGCGCAAGTCGCATTCGGCATACTTGGATGCGTACAGACGAGAAAAACACTTTATTTTCAAATAGCGCAAGACGCATGCGACATACTTGGATGCGTACAGACGAGAAAAACACTTTTTTCCAGATAGCGTCCGACCATAAGACCTATTTGGATGCGTACTGACGAGATAAACACTTTATTTTCAAATAGCGCAAGACGCATGCGACATACTTGGATGCGTACAGACGAGAAAAACACTTTTTCTCCAGATAGCACAAGTCGCATTCGGCATATTTGGATGCGTACAGACGAGAAAAACACTTTATTTTCAAATAGCGCAAGACGCATGCGACATACTTGGATGCGTACAGACGAGAAAAACACTTTTTTCCCAGATAGCGTCCGACCATAAGACCTATTTGGATGTGTACTGACGAGATAAAGACTTTATTTTCATATAGCGCAAGACGCATGCGACATACTTGGATGCGTACAGACGAGAAAAACACTTTTTTTTCAGATAGCGCAAGTCGCATGCGGCATACATGGATGCGTACAGACGAGAAAAACCCTTTTTTCCAGATAGCGTCCGACCATAAGACCTATTTGGATGCGTACTGACGAGATAAACACTTTATTTTCAAATAGCGCAAGACGCATGCGACATACTTGGATGCGTACAGACGAGAAAAACACTTTTTTCCAGATAGCGTCCGACCATAAGACCTATTTGGATGCGTACTGACGAGATAAACACTTTATTTTCAAATAGCGCAAGACGCATGCGACATACTTGGATGCGTACAGATGAGAAAAACACTTTTTCTCCAGATAGCCAAGTCGCATTCGGCATATTTGGATGCGTACTGACGAGAAAAACACTTTATTTTCAAATAGCGCAAGACGCATGCGACATACTTGGATGCGTACAGACGAGAAAAACACTTTTTTCCAGATAGCCAAGTCCGACATAAGACCTACTTGGATGCGTACTGACGAGATAAACACTTTATTTTCAAATAGCGCAAGACGCATGCGACATACTTGGATGCGTACAGACGAGAAAAACACTTTTTTTTCAAATAGCGCAAGACGCATCGACATCTTGGTGCGTACAGACGAGAAAAACACTTTTTTCCAGATAGCGTCCGACCATAAGACCTATTTGGATGTGTACTGACGAGATAAACACTTTATTTTCAAATAGCGCAAGACGCATGCGACATACTTGGATGCGTACAGACGAGAAAAACACTTTTTTCCAGATAGCGTCCGACCATAAGACCTATTTGGATGCGTACTGACGAGATAAACACTTTATTTTCAAATAGCGCAAGACGCATGCGACATACTTGGATGCGTACAGATGAGAAAAACACTTTTTTTCCAGATAGCACAAGTCGCATTCGGCATACTTGGATGCGTACTGACGAGAAAAACACTTTATTTTCAAATAGCGCAAGACGCATGCGACATACTTGGATGCGTACAGACGAGAAAAACACTTTTTTCCAGATAGCGTCCGACCATAAGACCTATTTGGATGCGTACTGACGAGATAAACACTTTATTTTCAAATAGCGCAAGACGCATGCGACATACTTGGATGCGTACAGACGAGAAAAACCCTTTTTTCCAGATAGCATCCGACCATAAGACCTATTTGGATGCGTACTGACGAGATAAACACTTTATTTTCAAATAGCGCAAGACGCATGCGACATACTTGGATGCGTACAGACGAGAAAAAACTTTTTTTCCAGATAGCGTCCGACCATAAGACCTATTTGGATGCGTACTGACGAGATAAACACTTTATTTTCATAATAGCGCAAGACGCATGCGACATACTTGGATGCGTACAGACGAGAAAAACCCTTTTTTTCAGATAGCGCAAGTCGCATGCGACATACTTGGTGCGTACAGACGAGAAAAACCCTTTTTTCCAGATAGCGTCCGACCATAAGACCTATTTGGATGCGTACTGACGAGATAAACACTTTATTTTCAAATAGCGCAAGACGCATGCGACATACTTGGATGCGTACAGACGAGAAAAAACACTTTTTTTCAGATAGCGCAAGTCGCATGCGGCATACTTGGATGCGTACAGACGAGAAAAACACTTTTTTTCCAGATAGCGTCCGACCATAGACCTATTTGGATGCGTACTGACGAGATAAACACTTTATTTTCAAATAGCGCAAGACGCATGCGACATACTTGGATGCGTACAGACGAGAAAAACACTTTTTTCCAGATAGCGTCCGACCATAAGACCTATTTGGATGCGTACTGACGAGATAAACACTTTATTTTCATATAGCGCAAGACGCATGCGACATACTTGGATGCGTACAGACGAGAAAAACACTTTATTTTCAAATAGCGCAAGACGCATGCGACATACTTGGATGCGTACAGACGAGAAAAACACTTTTTTTCCAGATAGCGTCCGACCATAAGACCTATTTGGATGCGTACTGACGAGATAAACACTTTATTTTCAAATAGCGCAAGACGCATGCGACATACTTGGATGCGTACAGACGAGAAAAACACTTTTTTCCAGATAGCGTCCGACCATAAGACCTATTTGGATGCGTACTGACGAGATAAACACTTTATTTTCAAATAGCGCAAGACGCATGCGACATACTTGGATGCGTACAGATGAGAAAAACACTTTTTTTCCAGATAAGCACAAGTCCGCATTCGGCATACTTGGATGCGTACAGACGAGATAAACACTTTATTTTCAAATAGCGCAAGACGCATGCGACATACTTGGATGCGTACAGACGAGAAAAAACACTTTTTTTCCAGATAGCGTCCGACCCATAAGACCTATTTGGATGCGTACTGACGAGATAAACACTTTATTTTCAAATAGCGCAAGACGCATGCGACATACTTGGATGCGTACAGACGAGAAAAACACTTTTTTTCATATAGCGCAAGTCGCATCGGCATACTTGGATGCGTACAGACGAGAAAAACACTTTTTTTCCAGTGTTACGTCCCGCAACGAAAAATTTAAAAAAATTTTATAAAACACATAAAGAACAAAAAATAACAATTTATTCTACCTATCAATCTATGATATCGATGTTGAAAACTAAATTAATATATCTATAGTCGTTTAACACATATATATATATATATTCATGAATATTCTTTTTATTAATAATCAATATTTTGTTATACTGGCAGTAATAACTAAGTAGCCAGTTATATAGTAGATGTAGAACACATATATATATATATAAATAAAAAATAATAAAGGAACAACAAAATGAACCTGACCATATTAAATAATTTGTGCAAATTAACATAAAAATTGCAATGATATATACATGAGATTCAGAGTAAATAAATTATACTGCCTACTTAATTGGGTCATTTAGTGAAAACCTAATAATCATTTTGTTGGACCAAGGAAAATACTAAAAATGTATCTAACATTTATGCTTACATATATATCTATATTGCGCTTCTTATTGCGACGAATTCCTCGTCAAACTGCTGCATCGCATAGGAACACTGGTTTCACAGTCTCTCTCTATTATATCCATATAAAATCTCGGATCCAAGCTGAAAAGAGTAAGTAAATTAATACACATACATATTTTGAACAAATAAAAACAATCTTATATGTATAAATAAATTTAAAATCAGGAATGATTTTGCTAAATTATAAATAGCCCGTAAAAACTAACATACATATATTTAGAAATTGAGCTTTTGAAATATATGACATTAATTGAATAATAATTACGAAGTAAATCGAAAAGAAAGTTCTCGAATTAAAATCTTGCAATAATCTAAAATATATATATATATATACAATCTATACACATATATACATTTAATAAATAATCTTTAACCTCATGCAAGTGACCTTAATTTTAATATTTCATAATCACATCCAAATTATTTAACGTAAAATAAAAGTAAAAACACTTATTTACCATATTTATAGGATTATTAAACTACAAATTATATAAAAAATACATATAACAATCTTGAACATCATGATAGTTAATCAGCAGTTATAATGTTAAGGGAGAAATTTTTAATAACTATGCACATAAATATATATATTAAATGACAAAATCTTCATAATCGATGTAAAAATCGTAAAGGTTTATTATAATTAAATTAAATAATCATATTAGTGATAAGCACAATGCTGAATTAAATTTACCCATTTAAATAATTAATATATATATAATATATTATTTAAAATACAAGTATTATTGTATGCTTTGAACTAAATAAATTTTATAATAACAAAATTGCAAAAATTCATATATATATTCCTTTTATAAATAATTGATAAAAAAACAAAGAATTTTTCATTTATTCAATAAAAATTGTAATAAAAATCATACTTGTCATATAACAATAATTCTGTAAAAACCTATATTGTTTCTGAATATCTTATGCTCCATCTGAAAATTTATAAAAATCTTAATACTACTTCTTTAGTATTTACTTGAAAATTAAGCAATCAATCCTATGTATATTTTATTCTCCTAGAAAAATGATAGCTCTGAGTATTGACCTGCAAAATCATAAATAAAATTATTATTTGAAATAAAGAACATTTATAATTAATATTTAATAACCATTCTTGAAATAAGACAAATTCCATAAATAATTATATATACACCTGATTGATTATTTCATCAAGGAAATTAAATAATATAATAATGAAATAAATTACGATGCAAAAGTTGTTTCTAAAATCACAATATAGTATAATACTATAATAAAAAGAGAAGACAGATAAATTACCTTATAAAAACTGTATATCGATTTTCAAATTCAACCTCAAACTGCATTTACCCGGATAATTGAAAGGGAAAATGAAAACAAATAATAATATATATATATATATTCATAAAAATAAACCTGTAATGAAAATTAACAAATAATTAACACATATACATTAAAACAATTATTGAAAATATATTATATTAAATCATTGGACGAATTATTTAACAAACCATGAATGCATATAAGTTAATGAATAAATAACAAATATAAAATTAAAATAAAATTAAAATCGTAATCTACATATTATAAATTTTTCATTGAAATAAGTACAGGAAACATGCTATGTCAAATTAAAATTGTCAAATAAATTAATGAATATAGAAGCATACATTATATACATTTAATAAATTACAAATATATATATATATATATATCTCAAAATTTTAATTAATAAAACAAATTAAAGTCATAAATTAATGAACGAATAATAAATAAATAAAAATTCATACTTAACTCTTTGTCGCATTAAGAATTATAAAGCCTCTTAAAACTCGATCAAGGACAGTCTTCGCTCGCTTTCTTATCTCCCCTTCATCCGGTATGCGTGACGTCACATATGGTCACCTCGCTCGATTTAATATGCAATTTGAATATAATAAAATTTTTAATAAGAGAGTTATAAAACAAAAGAATATTATATACTTATAAGCCCAAAATCGTTAATAAATTTTAATAATTTAATAAGAACTTGTGTAATGAACCTCAAGAGCAAAATATTCATAAAAATACTGCATTAAAATAATAACAATACCTCTATATAAATAATAATAAAATATATAACAATAATACATCTTTAAAAGAGATATTACGCCTATAAAATAATCCTTAGAAAATTCATATAATTCCAACAAACAAAAATTTATAAATGAATAACATTATTTATAGCACGACAATATTGTTCAAAATCATTATCCAATATTATAAAATAAAGTAATTAAATCCCTAACCAAATGTCCTTATTAAAATTAAAAATAATTAATAATAAATATATGGAAAAGGCTAAATAAATACATATATCCTCCTAGACGGGCCCAGTAGTGAAATAATTTCTTAAATAATTGAAACTATACTTGATCCATACTTGTGCCCATATAACCTAAATGAATAGAAAATTTAATTAATAAAAATCAAGGAAATTATAACAAATAAATACACATATGCATACATATACATACATATATATATATACATGTTTAAATATATATATATATAGTAATAAAATTTTATGACGTGAATAAATTTTATAACGAGATTTTATATGGGAGAATATTAAGGCAGTCTAAATGCACAAGACAAAGGCGAACGCGCGAATTATCTCCCCTAATGTTTTCGCGTCGGCCGCCTTATCTCCCCTATGGTATGCGAGTCTAAGACAAAGGGGACTTTGAATTAATAAGTCTCTCAAGCGTGAAATAAAATTATATTCACTACTTATAATCATTAACACATTTCATGTTGCGTATATAAAAATTTTATTGTAACATATATATATATGCAAATTAAAATCTTTTATAACCACAAAATTCAAATTTGAAAATTCTACAAAATAAAATATCATAATAAATTTAACATATATGTTAAAGTTTAAATAATGCACATATATATATATGAATATTGGAGATACATAATTTATGCGTGCAAATTATTAAGACTTATTAGAGCGTCGAGCCTAAGTCCGACGTGCCGCATTATCTCCCTTATTGCTTTATTATCTCCCCTATTGTTCGAGCTCAAGCCTTAAGACTAAGAGGACTCGAGGATAATAGCATGCATAAAATTCGTTTTCAATTTTAATAACGACAAATAATTAATATTATTAATTGAATTACTAATACAAAAATAAATAATAATAAATAATTTTATACACTTCTCTTTAGAGAACAAACGAGCATGTACACATACATTAATATATATATATATATATATATATAAAATCTTTGAAAATTTATTGCATGCAATTATTAAATGATTAATAAGACGCAATGAGAAAAGTATTTATTAAGAGACCTTCATCTGGTGCAGCTGTACTCTTAGCGATAAGACTCTCGCACCCGCACGTCACATCCATTGTCTCTTGTGCGCTGCAAAGAATAAAATAATATTATAATTTTGTGCATACCAATTTAATTATTATTTTACTATAAAATTATTATTGTTAATAATACTTGTTAATTACACTACTTATACACACACAATTATATTTACATATACATATTTTTCTTTTAACGATCATTTAACAGTGTAATTATAATAATTTGCAATGCCAGAATTCATTAACTATATTAATAATTGAAAATTATGCAATTATACAAGAGGTAAAATTTACTTTTAAACGGTACATTATATAAGAACCATTCATATTCCATTAAATAGAGCAAAAAATTCTACGTTAGGAAATATATGAATGTTAATTACAAAAATTCTGGTTATTAAAATTATTATAAAAGATATATCCTTGTAAAAGAAATAATGAATTCAACGCACATATATTGTCACACACACTATAATGCGCGCCTGCTACGTCACAGCGCGCTTGAGGAAGAGAGACAGCTATAGCGGTCGAGCCGCCTACGCCGCTTTCTCCCACCATAGCGAACGCCTGGAGCAGAGTAGGGACCCAGGGGCCCGGATGCAAGATTATCTCCGCAAGCAACATGCCACGCGTAGTGGAGAGGGTAACGGAGATGTACTATGCGTATGTGTGAGCTCGGCGCTTCGGCAAGCTTCGGATAGAAGAAGAGGACAGAATATAGTTTTCTGTCTCCTTCTTACCAAGCAGGCAACGAAACGACGGGCGACGCGCGACGCGAGACGTTGCTGAGCGAGCCTCGCTTCGATATGACATGTTTCTCGATTACAGCTTTTTTTTATATTTTATAATTTTATTACAAATATATATAAATATGTATATACATATATGTAAAATATATATATATATATATATACACATTTTGTAATATATTAAATATAATGAATGTTTTTATATATTTCAAATATAAAATATAAAAGTAAGAAAAATAATGAATGCGATTTTCCACACCACCCATGAGGTATCACCAATGGCGCGTTAGGTTTTTTATGTGGACCTTCGCCTGGAGCCCTATTATACCACATTCCATTATTTCATTATATTTTACAAGTATGATGTCTGTTATACAGACAATATATTTTTTATATTCTAGTTTTTTCAAGTATGGTGTCTGTTAGACAGACAGACAGACAGACAGACATACACACACACAACGTAATGTCTGTAATAAGTTTATTATTAATTAGAGGAGGGGCCAGCTACATCAGTGTCTGCTGCATGTAATCTTAAACTATTTTTATTTTTCTTAGTAGCGGTAGCATATAATTTTGGAACTCTATTATATTATATTAAATTTATTATATTAAATTAAATTTTATATAGGAGGAAAAAAAGGAAGAAGGAAAAAAGTGTAAGAAAATAAAAATATATATTCTCTGATTTATTATTTTTGTTTTTTTATTTTTTTTTAAATAATAATAATTTTTAACAATAATTGGTCTTCCTCGACCGCCTCCTCGTCCTCGGCCGCCTCCTCGTCCTCGGCCGCCTCCTCGTCCTCGGCCGCCTCCTCGTCCTCGGCCGTCTTCTTGGCCTCCCTTACTTCGGTTGGCGCTCCATTCGCCCCTTGTGCCCTTGTTTCGCCGGGCATACCAGCGCCTACGGGACTGTCCGCCTCCTCTTTTTGTTATATTATCTGAAAAATAAAACATAAATAATAAATAAATTATAAAAATGCATATATATATATATATATATATATATGTATATTAAATATATATTTTTTTATAAATTTTATCCAATTCTATGTACATAGCGTATCCGGATTTTTACACTCTCTTAACAGAGAACATACAAAATCACGCATCCCAAAATAAAAATACAAAAATAAAATAAAAATAAAGCTAACAAAAATAAAAATAGGTACATATTGAAAGCAAAATCGAAATAAAGCTAAATCATCAAACATCTATTTTGGTCCGCTACGCATAGATGACACCGTCTGTTTAACCTTCGTTCGCTTATATATATATATATATATATATAAGCGAACGATATATATATATATATATATATATATATATATATATATATAAGCGAACGGTGGTTGAACAGACGGTGTCGTCTATATATATATATATTATTATTTTATCCAATTATATATATAATTGGATAAAATAAAATTTAATATAAAAAAAATCTACCATTTTGCGCCAGTTGTTTCTTCTCTTCCTCTTGCTGCTGCTGCTGTTGTTGTTGTTGCTGCTGTTGCTGTTGTTGTTGCTGTTGATGCTGCTGCATATACAATTGCAGCTGCTGACTAAATAATTGTTGTTGATGCAACAATTGTTGCATCAGCTGCTGCATGCTTGGCTCTTGAAGAGCGAGCGCACCCATTTCTGCATTGATTTCCTCTAAAATTTAGAAAAAATTAAAAAAGATGAGTTTCTTAGTATTTTTTTTAACAGTAAAATATTTTGTGTTAAATTTAACATATTTTAAATGTTCCAATTTATTCACTCTAATTTTAATGTTAATTTACATTAAACAGAAGGCAAAATATGTAAATAAATAACAAGTAATATGTAAAAATTAACACAAAAATGTAACATTTGAACGTTATTGTGTTGTTTTAACTCTTAGAAACGGTGAATATTAACTCAATGTAGAAAAGTCAATAACACAACGACAATATGTTACATTAACATAAGAGTATGTTAAAAATTTAACACAAAAATTTCTACATAAGAAAAATCTACAGAAATACAAAATTTTTTTACCATGTACAAATATATAAAGATATACTTACGAGCCATTATGTTGACGTTCAGTTCAAATCCGTTTATCGCCGTTCTTTCGTGTACTGAGAATAAGGCACACTCGGCACTTGTTTATATACATGCCTTATGAAACCTTGGTGTTCGAAAGACTATCACGATCCCGATTGTGAGTTATTATTTAAAATTTCTATATATCTTTATCCTTTTGACTCTTTATCTTCTTTTATTCTTTAATTATTCTTTAATTCTTTGTTTCTGCTTATTTTTTATTTCATAATATGCGATGAATTAAAAAAAAATCTAAGCGAAGCTTTTCAGAGTATTGGCTCAATGATGAGCGCATTAATTCTTGGATACGTAAAGTATCGTCTGATGAAAGCTTATATCATTGCACAATATGCAATAAAAATATTTCATGCAATACGCATGTTTTGAGACATAGGAATTCTGCAAATCATAAAAATAATATTAAAAATAACTCATCTTTAAATATTGATAAAAATAATAATAATAATGTAGATACAAAAATATCCGAAAAATATAAATTTCAGGAAGAATGGTTAGAGATTGATACATTTAAGCCATAGTTACGAAAAGTATCACATAATATAAATTCATTTTTTTTGTTCATTTTGCAATAAATCCATGAAAGCTGATTTATCGAAAATTTATCGTCACGCAGAATCCAAAGCACATATAGAATATGTAAAATTAAAACAGAAACAAAGAATATAATGAACGAAAATATAAACGTAGCAGATGATTCACTTTTGTCGTTTAAAGAGTGAAAGAAAATAGCAGAAATTCGGTATGCTGCATTAATTGCTGATAAAAATATTTCGCATCAAACGGCAAAAGAAATCCTCAGTTTTTTTCAACATATAGGAGAAGATCCTAATGTGTTTAAAAGCATGAGCCGAACAAAATGTAAAAACATTATTACAAATGTTTTGTACCCGATCGAAACAGATCGTGTTGTCAATACGCTTCAAAATACAAAATTTACAATTTTTGTTGACGAAACATCTGATATAACAAATAATAAATGGATGACTTTTCTTGTTCGATATGTTGATCCAGAGACATTAGATATTCGTTCACAATTAGTTAAATTAATCGATATTGATGCCAAAGATTCAAGCGCAGAAAAGTTGTTTGAGGCATTTAAATGTGAAATGTGGAAATTACAGATACCGTTTTTAAATATCGTAGCCTTATCATGCGATAATGCATCTGTTATGACAGGAAAACATTTATCGTTTAAAAAAATTGGAAAAAATGTGTCCACATTTATTAACATTTTCATGTCCATGCCATTCTTCTGCATTAGCAGCGCATGCGGCTTGTTCTAAAATATCTGCATATTGCGAGGAATTTCTAAAAAAAAATTGCTACTTATCTCAATAGCAGTCCAAAACGTACGGCTATTTTTCGTGAATTTTGTGAGTGTTTTCAACAAACAAATCGCAAAATATTGAAATTATGTGATACACGCTGGCTTTCGCACTATTTATGCATCGAAAGGCTTCTTGAATCTTGGGATACAATTAAATACTTTCTTACTGAAATGGTTGTAAGTGGAAAAACAAATTCTGGAGAATATTGTCTATGATGGACAACGTAGAGATGAAAGCTTATTTCCTGTTTTAAATTTCTTTAATGCATTTAATGCATTCTTTCAAGCATTAGAAACAAGGATTCATTTATTACATCCAAAATCTAGAAACTTTCTTTTCCAAATCTGTCGAAATTTTTTAAAAGAAGAATATTTAAAACCATTTTCTACAAATATTATATTCTCACTAAAAAGAAAATCAAAAAGTTATAAATGAAATTATTTTGGGATCAGAATGTGAAGAATATCTAAACGAATTAACACTTAAAGGTCACATAAACACAGTTAAAATTGTTCGAGAGAACTATTTAACATTTTATGTGACTGCTGCAGAAGACATTCGTAAAAGATTACCTATAAACAACATGTTTTTATCAAAGTTACACGTTTTTCGACCATACATAACTTTATTTGATAATAATAGAGACACATCATTCAATGATGTTTCTTTTATAGCTAAAACTATTGGCGGCTTTGATGAAAATGGTTTAAAAGAAGAATGGATTGCTTTACCATTAGATTTTTAAATGGAAGAAAAACAAAGTTTTTCTAAATTAAATTTCGACAACATGTGGAAAACAATTTTACAAAATCGACACAACAATTTTACTAAATATCCTAATTTAACAAATGTTATAAGTACTATAAGATCTCTTCCAAATTCAAATGCCGATCCAGAAAGAATGTTTTCTCTTTTTAAATAATTTAAAAACGAAAAACCGTAACAAGTTTTCGTCAACTACTGTTAATGCTATTTGTATATTTAAATCGGCATTAAAAACGAGGGGCGAAACAGCTATAAAAAATGAAAATTGACAAAAAGCATTTATCTCTTATGTCAGCGGATAAATTATATGCTACCGCTCCTAAGAAAAATAAAAATAGTTTAAGATTACATGCTGCAGACATTGACGTAGCTGGCCCCTCCTCTAATTAATAATAAATTTATTAGACATTACGCTTGTACAAAATATCTTGTCTGTCTAACAGACACCATGCTTGAAAAAACTAGAATAAAAAATATACTGTGTGTATAATAGACACCATACTTGTAAAATATAATGAAATAATGGAATGTGGTATAATAGAGCTCCAGGCGAAGGTCCACATAAAAAACCTAACGCGCCATTGGTGATACCTCATGGGTGATGTGGAAAATCGCATTCATTATTTTTCTTTACTTTTATATTTTATATTTGAAATATATAAAAACATTCATTATATTTAATATATTACAAAATGTGTATATATATATATATATATATTTTACATATATGTATATACATATTTATATATATTTGTAATAAAATTATAAAATATAAAAAAAGCTGTAATCGAGAAACATATGTCATATCGAAGAGCCGAGGCTCGCTCAGCAACGTCCCGCGTCGCGCGTCGCCCGTCGTTTCGCCTGCTTGGTAAGAAGGAGACAGAAAACTATATTCTGTCCTCTTCTTCTATCCGAAGCTTGCCGAAGCGCCGAGCTCACACATACGCTTACGCATACATCTCCGTTACCCTCTCCACTACGCGTGGCATGTTGCTTGCGGAGATAATCTTGCATCCCTGGTAGGGACCGCAGGCAAGCACAAGCCCCAGTCTCAGTAGCATTAGACCACCAGCTCTCGAAGAGAATAGAAGAAAGCAGCTTACCGGACGTATTAGACACTTAGTCGTTTTTCGATTTTTGTTCCGAGGACTTAGTCTCTGGAGAGTAGGGAAGAGAATTGTACATCTCGATACCAGCTTCCTAATAAAGTGACTTTTAAATCAACGTTTCTGGGTCTTTTGTCAACTCTCCTCCATCTGCCTCTGACTGATTTCCAAGATCATCGCCGAGCGTGGACGATCTTAAGGAGGCGCAACATCGTTTCCATATATTGGGAATTTTCACCATCCGGTAAGTAGAATTTTAAAATTTTAATTAACAACTACGCTAACTTCAATTCTAACTACGCATGCCAACACTTACATCTGTCAGTTTTACCAAACTATACCCTTCCTTATACAGACACTCAGTCGTTTTTGGATTGAATTTTCAAATTTCCACTGATCCTCTGGTTATACCTAGAGTGAATAGTCGTTTCAAGTCAGTCACTTGATGTTCATTGGGTGGCAGCGAGTCACTCCTCGGCCGTTTAAAGAGGAACTTTTCCGAGGAAGATTTCTTCTTTATTCCGTGCTGGGAGACGGGACGTCTTGATACATCAATACTAGACTTCGAGACATGGGACGCACTCTTAGAGGACCCGTCGAAATAATAATTACTTGCACTGGCTTAAGATTTTAATTTAATTATCCAATAAAAATTATTACTCACTTATAATAAGCCAGAATTCGCTTTGAATTCTACGTCAATCAATTGACATAGTCTGTATCCCTTCATCCTTCACTGTTTGACACTTCCCAGACAATCTGAAACAAAAATAGTAACACTTTTAATATTTCAAAATCATTACTATCCAACACTCATTAATAACATTAACCATTGTTTTTCTAAATATATATATATAGATTTATATTTCAAATTTTAATATTGAAATACTTTAAAATACTACATTCATCAATTCTTTCTGATCTAACATTTAATATACTATAAATGACTTTTATTTGATTAATAAAATTATTATTTTCTTTTATTAAAAATAATATTCTAAACTAATTAAATTATTTCATTTTATTCCATTATTGACGCTTATACAATTTATAAGTTAACATTTTTATTTTATACTATCGACTTTTATTATTTAAATTCGATGAATATTTTATCAGATCAATCATTTTAACAGTTTCAAAACAATTTTTTCATTATTCTATTCTTCGATTATTTTCAACATCTTATTTTCCAAACAATTTGACAGATTCATTCGTCAATCAATCTGACAATTTTATTTTTTGAATATTTTATATATATATATATTGGTTTTATTTAATTAATCCAACATATTTTATCCAAAAATATTTTAATCAAATATTTTAAACATAATGACCACCTTATTCAAATGATATTTCCAAATCATTTTATTTTCAGTTATTTTAAATATTTTAGAACTTCAATCGACCATCATTTAAATTCTGAATATTATCAGTAACTATTAAATATTTTACTTTATTGTTTTTGAGATACTGTGCCTGACTGAATTAAATGCTGATTTAAATATTCCTACCAATTCGAATATTTTATTTAAACATTTTAAATATTCTACTCCATTCTCATATTTCAAATATGTTATCCCACTGATTTTTAAATTGACCTAAAAATTGAATGTCTTTCTTCGTCCGAGACTAACCTTTTCTTTCCTAAATATTTAATCCTTCTAATCATTCTCAACCATTTTATTATTCAAAATCAATTCGTTAAATTA
Organism: Camponotus fellah; assembly: GCA_030586385.1. NCBI lineage: Eukaryota > Metazoa > Arthropoda > Insecta > Hymenoptera > Formicidae > Camponotus > Camponotus fellah. The sequence goes on along the minus strand of JAPIVC010000523.1, from coordinate 15,466 downwards.
ATTCAATATGCTGTATTTATCAATTATCTATTAAATTATATCAATTTTTGATCTTAATTATATTCCATCAGAATTATTACCATTTAAATTTCATTTCATTTTTATATTGTTATTCCCAGACTTCAATGTATTTTCCTCTCGTAAACTCTTTTGATTTTCTTTCAAGATTTAATATCGAAACATTTGACTTATGTACGTTTTCATTCATTCTCTTTGACAGGGTCTCTCATCCAAAACAATAATCGTAAGTAACCCACTCACCCCTGTGTTAAAATATAAATGAATAAAATTTTGAAATATATTAATTGAAATATATTAAATAATTGTTAACCGTACCCCTTGTAGATGGTAAATGCCAGGCGCATAGATCACATCTTAAACCGCGAGTTCCCTATCCGTAATGGGTTTATAAATCGCAGAGAGACACTAAGACAGTATTTAATAAGAGATAGACCGTCCGTGGTACGAAGCTTGTTCGTGGATCGTGATGAGGTTCCAGACAATATAATTAGGGCCTTAGACGACGGGGAAGATGTCCCTTTAGAATTGTCATTCGCCCCGTTATCCCCTTTATCCCCAAACCCCATACCACCGAACTCAAACGAACCCCACGGAGAGGAGCAGCTGGAAGAAGAGCAGTCGGAAGAAGAATTAGAAGAGGAATCTACGGAAGATTACGCTGACAATTTGAGCGATTGCTCAACCGATATTGAACTTGACCCCACTGACTGCAGAGTCCCATTAGCACTACTCCGTGGATGGGAAAGGAACGCAGAGATCCGACCTATGATTGATATGCGGATACAGACATCATCACCGATCACTCCCCCCGGATCCCCGCCCTCACTGTCGGATTACTCTCCCCTAAACTATTCCCCTGTTAGGTTGGAAGACCTGGAAGACCTTGAATGGGACGACAATCTCGATTATATTGACCAAACAGAGCCTTTTTTCTCTGACTCAGAGCCAGAGAATCTGATAGAAGATTCTGTAATAACCAGAGCATTAAATGTATTAAATAATGAAGAATACACCATAGAATTCTCCCCAGAACAATAGATATATGTATCCCACCATACTCACATCAAAATACACGAATATAAACTTATATATATATATATTTTATCCACATTGTATGTTACTCTCATTACCCGTCGCTGAATATTGTTAAAAAGAATAATTATACACAAAATATATAAAATAAAAGGAATAAAAGGAAGTTGATATTACATGAATAATATTTTCTTGTCAACCCGAAATTCTCCTATCCACAAGAAGCTCTATAGATTCTAAATCTCTCGGCGTCCTAGGGTAGAGCCGGCCTAGCAGGTTGCCCTAAAAAAGAAATAGAGAGATAAATTAGGTCTCTTGCCGAAACAATAAATAGTTAGGCTAATTGAAGTTTCGAGACGTAACAAGCGCAAGACGCGAGCGACATACTTGGATGCGTACAGATGAGAAAAACACTTTTTTCCAGATAGCGTCCGACCATAAGACCTATTTGGATGCGTACTGACGAGATAAACACTTTATTTTCAAATAGCGCAAGACGCATGCGACATACTTGGATGCGTACAGATGAGAAAAACAATTTTTTTCCAGATAGCGTCCGACCATAAGACCTATTTGGATGCGTACTGACGAGATAAACACTTTATTTTCAAATAGCGCAAGACGCATGCAGCATACTTGGATGCGTACAGACGAGAAAAACCCTCTTTTTCCAGATAGCGTTCGACCATAAGACTTATTTGGATGCGTACTGACGAGATAAACACTTTATTTTCAAATAGCGCAAGACGCGTGCGACATACTTGGATGCGTACAGACAAGAAAAACACTTTTTTTCCAGATAGCACAAGTCGCATTCGACATGCTTGGATGCGTACAGACGAGAAAAACACTTTATTTTCAAATAGCGCAAGTCGCATTCGACATAATTGGATGCGTACAGACGAGAAAAACACTTTTTTTCCAGATAGCGTCCGATATATAAGATCTATTTGGATGCGTACTAACGAGATAAACACTTTATTTTCAAATAGCGCAAGTCGCATGCGACATACTTGGATGCGTACAGACAAGAAAAACACTTTATTTCCAGATAGCACAAGTCGCATGCGACATACTTGGATGCGTACAGACGAGAAAAACAATTTTTTTCCAGATAGCGCAAGTCGCATGCGACATACTTGGATGCGTACAGACGAGAAAAACACTTTTTTTCCAGATAGCGTCCGACCATAAGACCTATTTGGATGCGTACTGACGAGATAAACACTTTATTTTCAAATAGCGCAAGACGCATGCGACATACTTGGATGCGTACTGACGAGAAAAACACTTTTTTTCAGATAGCACAAGTCGCATTCGACATACTTGGATGCGTACTGACGAGATAAACACTTTATTTTCAAATAGCGCAAGACGCAAGCGACATACTTGGATGCGTACAGATGAGAAAAACACTTTTTTTCCAGATAGCGTCCGACCATAAGACCTATTTGGATGCGTACTGACGAGATAAACAATTTATTTTCAAATAGCGCAAGACGCATGCGACATACTTGGATGCGTACAGACGAGAAAAACACTTTATTTTCAAATAGCGCAAGACGCAAGCGACATACTTGGATGCGTACAGACGAGAAAAACACTTTTTTCCAGATAGCGTCCGACCATAAGACCTATTTGGATGCGTACTGACGAGATAAACACTTTATTTTCAAATAGCGCAAGTCGCATGCGACTTACTTGGATGCGTACAGACGAGAAAAACACTTTTTTTCCAGATAGCGTCCGACCGTAAGACCTATTTGGATGCGTACTGTTACGTCTCGAAACTTCAATTAGCCTAACTATTTATTATTTCGGCAAGAGACCTAATTTATCTCTCTATTTCTTTTTTAGGGCAACCTGCTAGGCCGGCTCTACCCTAGGACGCCGAGAGATTTAGAATCTATAGAGCTTCTTGTGGATAGGAGAATTTCGGGTTGACAAGAAAATATTATTCATATAATATTGACTTCCTTTATTCCTTTTATTTTATATTTTTTGTATATAATTATTCTTTTAACAATATTCAGCGACGGGTAATGAGAGTAACATACAATGTGGATAAAATATATATATATATATATATATATGTTTATATTCGTGTATTTTGATGTGAATATGGTGGGATACATATATCTATTGTTCTGGGGAGAATTCTACGGTGTATTCTTCATTATTTAATACATTTAACGCTCTGGTTATTACAGAATCTTCTATCAGATTCTCTGGCTCTGAGTCAGAGAAAAAAGGCTCTGTTTGGTCAATATAATCGAGATTGTCGTCCCATTCAAGGTCTTCCAGGTCTTCCAACCTAACAGGGGAATAGTTTGGGGAGAGTAACCCGACAGTGTGGGCGGGGATCCGGGGGAGTGATCGGTGATGATGTCTGTATCCGCATATCAATCATAGGTCGGATCTCTGCGTTCTTTTCCCATCCACGGAGTAGTGCTAATGAGACTCTGCAGTCAGTGGGGTCAAGCTCAATATCGGTTGAGCAATCGCTCAAATTGTCAGCGTAGTCTTCCGTAGATTCCTCTTCTAATTCTTCTTCCGACTGTTCTTCTTCCAGCTGCTCCTCTCCGTAGAGTTCGTTGGAGGGTATGGTGTTCGGGGATAAAGGGGATAACGGGGCGAATGACAATTCTAAAGGGACATCTTCCCCGTCATCTAAGGCCCTAATTATATTGTCTGGAACCTCATCACGATCTACGAACAAGCTTCGTACTACGGACGTTCTATCTCTCATTAAATACTGTCTTAGTGTCCTCTGCGATTTATAAACCCATTACGGATAGGTTTAAGATGTGATCTATGCGCCTGGCATTTACCATCTACAAGGGGTACGGTTAACAAAATTAATATATTTCAAAATTTTATTCATTTATATTTTAACACAGGGGTGAGTGGGTTACTTACGATTATTGTTTTGGATGAGAGACCCTGTCAAAGAGAATGAATGAAAACATACATAAGTCAAATGTTTCGAGTTATTAAATCTTGAAAGAAAATCAAAGGAATTTACGAGAGGAAAATACATTGAAGTTTGGGAATCACAATATATAAATGAAATGAAATTTAAATGATAATAATTCTGATGGAATATAATTAAGATCAAAAATTGATATAATTTAATAGATAATTGATAAATACAGCATATTGAATTAATTTAACGAATTGATTTTTTAATAATAAATGGTTGAGAATGATTAGAAAGATTAAATATTTAGGAAAGAAAAGGTTGGTCTCAGACGAAGAAAGGCATTCAATTTTTAGGTCAATTTAAAAATCAGTGGGATAACATATTTGAAATTTGAGAATGGAGTAGAATATTTAAAATGTTTAAATAAAATATTCGAATTGGTAGGAATATTTAAATCAGCATTAATTCAGTCAGACACGGTATCTCAAAAACAATAAAATAAAATAAAATGTTTAATAGTTACTGATAGTATTCAGAATTTAAATGATGGTCGATTGAAGTTCTAAAATATTTAAAATAACTGAAAATAAAATGATTTGGAAATATCATTTGAATAGGGTGGTCATTATGTTTAAAATATTTGGATTAAAATACTTATTGGATAAAATATGTTGGATTAATTAAATTAAACCCAATATATATAAAATATTCAAAGAATAAAATTGTCAGATTGATTGACGAATAAATCTGTCAAATTGTTTGGAAAATAAGATGTTGAAAATAATCGAAGAATAGAATAATGAAAAAAATTGTTTTGAAACTGTTAAAATGATTGATCTGTTAAAATATTCATCGAATTTAAATAATAAAAGTTGATAGTATAAAATAAAAGTGTTAACTTATAAATTGTATAAGCGTCAATAATGGAATAAAATGAAATAATTTAATTAGTTTAGAATATTATTTTAATAAAAGAAAATAATAATTTTATTAATCAAATAAAAGTCATCTATAGTATATTAAATGTTAGATCAGAAAGAATTGATGAATGTAGTTTTTTTGAAATATTTCAATAATAAAATTTGAAATATATATATATATTTAGAAAAGCAATGGTTAATGTTATTAATGTGTGCTGGATAATAATGATTCTAAAGTATTAAAAGGTGTTACTATTTTTGTTTCAGATTGACTGGGAAGTGTCAAACAGTGAAGGATGAAGGGATACAGATTATGTGTGTAATTGATTGACATAAAATTCAAAGCGGCTGGCTTATTATATGTGAGTAATAATTTTTATTGGATAATTAAATTAAAATCTTAAGCCAGTGCAAGTTATTATTATTTCGACGGGTCCTCTAAGAGTGCGTCCCTCTCGAAGTCTAGTATTGATGTATCAAGACGTCTCCGCCCCCCAGCACGGAATAAAGAAGAAATCTTCCTCGGAAAAGTTCCTCTTTTAAACGGCCGAGGAGGACTCGCTGCCACCCAATGAACATCAAGTGACTGACTCGAAACGACTATTCACTCCAGATGTAACCAGAGGATCAGTGGAAATTTGAAAATTCAATCCAAAAACGACTGAGTGTCTGTATAAGGAAGGGTATGGTTTGGTAAAACTGACAGATGTAAGTTTTGACATGCGTAGTTAGAATTGAAGTTAGCGTAGTTATTAATTAAAATTTTAAAATTCTATTTACCGGATGGTGAAAATTCCCGATATATAGAAACGATGTTGCGCCTCCTTAAGATCGTCCACGCTCGGTGATGATCTTGGGAATCAGTCAGAGGCAGATGGAGAGTTGACAAAAGACCAGAAACGATGTTGATTTAAAAGTCACTTTATTAGGAAGCTGGTATCGAGATGTACAATTCTCTTTCCTACTCTCCAGAGACTAAGTCCTCGGAACGAAAATCGAAAAACGACTAAGTGTCTAATACGTCCGGTAAGCTGCTTTCTTCTATTCTCTTCGAGAGCTGGTGGTCTTCTTCTTCTTCTATTAAATAATGGCACCGGGTTAGTCCAAACCCCTTACGGCCAAGGAGTAGTTTTTCCAAGGTTGAATTGCTTTGAGTTATGTTTGCACTCTAGATGTGGGTTTGAGATTCGGCCTGGTTACATGGATTGAGATGAGGATGAGACCTAAGCTGAGGAGTGAAAGGCGAGTGTAAAAGATATATAAAATGGTATAAGGAGCAGGAAAAGAGGAGGAAAGAAGGGGAAAGGAAAGGGTATTAGGGAGGGTGAATTAAGGATAAGAGGGGGAAATAGTAAATAGAGCGGGATAGGCTAAATTTTGAGATTATAGGGGGGATAAAAAAGAGTAAATGGCATTGATAATGGGGGAGCTGGTGGTCTAATGCTACTGGGACTGGGGCTTGTGCTCTGAGGTCCCTGCGGTCCCTACTCTGCTCCAGGCATTCGCTATGGTGGGAGAAAGCGGCGTAGGCGGCTCGACCGCTATAGCTGTCTCTCTTCCTCAAGCGCGCTGTGACGTAGCAGGCGCGCGTTATAATGTGTGTGACAATATATGTGCGTTGAATTCATTATTTCTTTTACAAGGGTATATCATTTATAATAATTTTAGTAACCAGAATTTTTGTAATTAACATCCATATATTTCCTAACGTAAAATTTTTTCTATTTAATGGAATATGAATGGTTCTTATATAATGTACCGTTTAAAAGTAAATTTAACCTCTTGTATAATTGCATAATTTTCAATTATTAATATAGTTAATAAATTCTCTTGGCAAATTATTATAATTACACTGTTAAATGATCGTTGAAAGAAAAATATGTATATGTAAATATAATTGTGTATATATAAGTATTGTCATTAACAAGTATTATTAACAATAATAATTTTTATAGTAAAATAATAATTAAATTGGTGTGCACAAAATTATAATATTATTTTATTCTTTGCAGCGCACAAGAGACAATGGATGTGACGTGCGGGTTGCGAGAGTCTTATCGCTAAGAGTACAGCTGCACCAGATGAAGGTCTCTTAATAAACCAGTGTTTAGAGCAGTCGTCCGGCAAGCGAAAGACTCGGGTTCGACTCCCGATTCAGCGACTTCGCCCCGATATTTTTCTCGCTTACATCTCTGCAGGGGTAAAAGGGGTCTTATATAGTATTCTCGAATGGAGAATCTACCTTGGTTTATGCACCAAGTAAAATATATGCATGTCTTATTTTCGCGTCTTATTTTTCGCGATTTATTAATCTTTATAAAATTTTACGCACTATCATCCGCGGTGGCTCTTATCGCTCTTTTTTCGTATATCGGTTGTTTATTAATAAAATTTTCTATTCATTTAGGTTATATGGGCACAAGTATGGATCAAGTATAGTTTCAATAGTTATACATGAGTAATTATTTAAGAAATTATTTCACTACTGGGCCCATCTAGGAGGATATATGTATTTGTTTAGCCTTTTCCATATCTTTATTATTAATTATTTTTAATTTTAATAAGGACATTTGGTTAGGGATTTAATTATTTTATTTAATATTGGTAATGATTTTGAACAATATTGTCATGCTATAAGTAATGTTATTCATTTATAAATTTTTGTTTGTTGGAATTATATGAATTTTCTAAGGATTATTTTATGGGCTTAATGTTCGAGCAATGTCCATTCTCGGCGGTACCTACGACGCGTAGACGGGCGGCACCTACGGGCGCCGGATGGCTCGCGACTCGCAAAGTCCCTTCTTGGCGGTACCTACGACGCGTAGACGGGCGCACCTACGAGAGATGATTCTGGCGGCACCTACGATTATGCTATCGGGCGGTACCTACGAGAGATGTTTCGGGCTGCACGTATGGACACCGGACGGCTCGCGACGAGCAAAGTCCATTTTCTGCTGTACCTACGACGCGTAGTCTGGCGGCACCAACGAGGATACTATCGGGCGGTACCTACGAGAGATTTTCGGCGGCAGTTAGCGTCCGACCATGAACCTATTTGGATGCGTACTGACGAGATAAACAATTATTTTAAACAGCCAAGACGCATGCGACATAATTCTATGGATGCGTACAGACGAGAAAAACACTTTATTTTCTAGATAGCGCAAGTCACGTTCGACATACTTGATGCGTACAGACGAGAAAACACTTTTTTCCAGATTACGTCCGACCATATGACCTATTTGGATGCGTACCGACGAGATAAACACTTAATTTCTAGTATCGCAAGTCGCATGCGACAATTTTGGATGGCGTGACAGACGAGAAAAACATCTTTTTTCCAGATAGTCCGACCGCAGACTTATTTGGATGCGTACTGTTACGTCTCTGAAACTTCAATTAGCCTAACTATTTATTATTTCGGCAAGAGACCCAATTTATTCTTCTATTTCTTTTTAGGGCAACCTGCTAGCCGGCTCTACCCTAGGACGCCGAGAGATTTAGAATCCATAGAGCTTCTTGGAGAGGAGAATTTCTCGGGTTGACAAGAAAATATTATTCATATAATATTGACTTCCTTTATTCCTTTTATTTTATATTTTTGTATATAATTATTCTTTAACAATATTCAGTGACGGGTAAGAGAGTAACATACAATGTGGAGATATAGATATATATATATATATATATATATATATGTTTATATTCGTGTATTTTTGGATGTGAATATGGTGGATATATATATCTATTGTTCTGGGAGAATTCCACCGGTGTATTCTTCATAATTTAATACATTTAACGCTCTGGTTATACAGAATCTTTCTATCAGATTCTCCGGCTCTGAGTCAGAGAAAAAGGCTCTGTTTGGTCAATATAATCGAGATTGTCGTCCCATTTAAGGTCTTCCAGGTCTTCCAACCTAACAGGGGAATAGTTTAGGGAGAGTAACACAGTAGGGCGGGGATCCGGGGAGTGATCGGTGATGATGTCTGGTATCCGCATATCAATCATAGGTCGGATCTCTGCGTTCTTTTCCCCATCCACGGAGTAGTGCTAATGAGACTCTGCAGTCAGTGGGGTCAAGCCAATATCGGTTGAGCAATCGCTCAAATTGTCAGCGTAGTCTTCCGTAGATTCCTCTTCTAATTCTTCTTCCCGACTGTTCTTCTTCCTGCGCCTTCCGTAGAGTTCGTTGGAGGGTATGGGGTTCGGGGATAAAGGGGATAACGGGGCGAATGACAATTCTAAAGGGACATCTTCCCCGTCATCTAAGGCCCCAATTATTTGTCTGGAACCTCATCATGATCTACGAACAAGCTTCGTACTACGGACGTTCTACTCTCATTAAATACTGTCTTAGTGTCTCTCTGCGATTTATAAACCCATTACGATAGGTTTAAGATGTGATCTATGCGCCTGGCATTTACCATCTACAAGGGGTACGGTTAACAAAATTAATATATTTCAAAATTTTATTCATTTATATTTTAACACAGGGGTGAGTGGGTTACTTACGATTATTGTTTTGGATGAGAGACCCTGTCAAAGAGAATGAATGAAAACATACATAAGTCAAATGTTTCGAGTTATTAAATCTTGAAAGAAAATCAAGGAATTTACGAGAGGAAAATACATTGAAGTTTGGAATCACAATATATAAATGAAATGAAATTTAAATGGTAATAATTCTGATGGAATATAATTAAGATCAAAAATTGATATAATTTAATAGATAATTGATAAATACAGCATATTGAATTAATTTAACGAATTGATTTTAATAATAAAATGGTTGAGAATGATTAGAAAGATTAAATATTTAGGAAAGAAAAGGTTGGTCTCAGACGAAGAAAGACATTCAATTTTTAGGTCAATTTAAAAATCAGTGGGATAACATATTTGAAATATGAGAATGGAGTAGAATATTTAAAATGTTTAAATAAAATATTCGAATTGGTAGGAATATTTAAATCAGCATTAATTCAGTCAGACACGGTATCTCAAAAACAATAAAATAAATAAAATGTTTAATAGTTACTGATAGTATTCAGAATTTAAATGATGGTCGATTGAAGTTCTAAAATATTTAAAATAACTGAAAATAAAATGATTTGGAAATATCATTTGAATAGGGTGGTCATTATGTTTAAAATATTTGGATTAAAATATTTATTGGATAAAATATGTTGGATTAATTAAATAAAACCAATATATATAAAATATTCAAAGAATAAAATTGTCAGATTGATTGACGAATAAATCTGTCAAATTGTTTGGAAAATAAGATGTTGAAAATAATCGAAGAATAGAATAATGAAAAAATTGTTTTGAAACTGTTAAAATGATCTGTTAAAATATTCATCGAATTTAAATAATAAAAGTTGATAGTATAAAATAAAAGTGTTAACTTATAAATTGTATAAGCGTCAATAATGGAATAAAATGAAATAATTTAATTAGTTTAGAATATTATTTTAATAAAAGAAAATAATAATTTTATTAATCAAATAAAAGTCATCTATAGTATATTAAATGTTAGATCAGAAAGAATTGATGAATGTAGTATTTTGAAATATTTCAATAATAAAATTTGAAATATATATATATATTTAGAAAAGCAATGGTTAATGTTATTAATGTGTGCTGGATAATAATGATTCTAAAGTATTAAAAGTGTTACTATTTTTTGTTTCAGATTGACTGGGAAGTGTCAAACAGTGAAGGATGAAGGGATACAGATTATGTGTGTAATTGATTGACATAAAATTCAAAGCGGCTGGCTTATTATATGTGAGTAATAATTTTTATTGGATAATTAAATTAAAATCTTAAGCCAGTGCAAGTTATTATTATTTCGACGGGTCCTCTAAGAGTGCGTCCCATGTCTCGAAGTCTAGTATTGATGTATCAAGACGTCTCGTCTCCCCAGCACGGAATAAAGAAGAAATCTTCCTCGGAAAAAGTTCCTCTTTAAACGGCCGAGGAGTGACTCGCTGCCACCCAATGAACATCAAGTGACTGACTCCGAAACGACTATTCACTCCAGATGTAACCAGAGGATCAGTGGAAATTTGAAAATTCAATCCAAAAACGACTGAGTGTCTGTATAAGGAAGGGTATGGTTTGGTAAAACTGACAGATGTAAGTACTGACATGCGTAGTTAGAATTGAAGTTAGCGTAGTTATTAATTAAAATTTTAAAATTCTATTTACCGGATGGTGAAAATTCCCGATATATAGAAACGATGTTGCGCCTCCTTAAGATCGTCCACGCTCGGCGATGATCTTGGGAATCAGTCAGAGGCAGATGGAGAGTTGACAAAAGACCAGAAACGATGTTGATTTAAAAGTCACTTTATTAGGAAGCTGGTATCGAGATGTACAATTCTCTTTCCTACTCTCCAGAGACTAAGTCCTCGGAACGAAAATCGAAAAACGACTAAGTGTCTAATACGTCCGGTAAGCTGCTTTCTTCTATTCTCTTCGAGAGCTGGTGGTCTTCTTCTTTTTCTTCTATTAAATAATGGCACCGGGTTAGTCCAAACCCTTACGGCCAAGGAGTAGTTTTTCCAAGGTTGAATTGCTTTGAGTTATGTTTGCACTCTAGATGTGGGTTTGAGATTCGGCCTGGTTACATGGATTGAGATGAGGATGAGACCTAAGCTGAGGAGTGAAAGGCGAGTGTAAAAGATATATAAAAATGGTATAAGGAGCAGGAAAAGAGGAGGAAAGAAGGGGGAAGGGAAAGGGTATTAGGGAGGGTGAATTAAGGATAAGAGGGGGGAAATAGTAAATAGAGGGGGATAGGCTAAATTTTGAGATTATAGGAGGATAAAAAGAGTAAATGGCATTGATAATGGGGGAGCTGGTGGTCTAATGCTACTGAGACTGGGGCTTGCTCTGAGGTCCCTGCGGTCCCTACTCTGCTCCAGGCATTCGCTATGGTGGGAGAAAGCGGCGTAGGCGGCTCGACCGCTATAGCTGTCTCTTCCTCAAGCGCGCTGTGACGTAGCAGCGCGCGCGTTATAATGTGTGTGACAATATATGTGCGTTGAATTCATTATTTCTTTTACAAGGGTATATCATTTATAATAATTTTAGTAACCAGAATTTTTGTAATTAACATCCATATATTTCCTAACGTTAAAATTTTTTGCTCTATTTAATGGAATATGAATGGTTCTTATATAATGTACCGTTTAAAAAGTAAATTTACCTCTTGTATAATTGCATAATTTTCAATTATTAATATAGTTAATAAATTCTGGCATTGCAAATTATTATAATTACACTGTTAAATGATCGTTGAAAGAAAAATATGTATATGTAAATATAATTGTGTATATATAAGTATTGTCATTAACAAGTATTATTAACAATAATAATTTTATAGTAAAATAATAATTAAATTGGTGTGCACAAAATTATAATATTATTTTTATTCTTTGCAGCGCACAAGAGACAATGGATGTGACGTGCGGGTGCGAGAGTCTTATCGCTAAGAGTACAGCTGCACCAGATGAAGGTCTCTTAATAAACCAGTGTTTAGAGCAGTCGTCCGGCAAGCGAAAGACTCGGGTTCGACTCCCGATTCAGCGACTTCGCCCCGATATTTTTCTCGCTTACATCTCTGCAGGGGGTAAAGAGGGGTCTTATATAGTATTCTCGAATGGAGAATCTACCTTGGTTTATGCACCAAGTAAAATATATGCATGTCTTATTTTCGCGTCTTATTTTTCGCGATTTATTAATCTTTATAAAATTTTACGCACTATCATCCGCGGTGGCTCTTATCGCTCTTTTCTCGTATATCGGTTGTTTATTAATAAAATTTTCTATTCATTTAGGTTATATGGGCACAAGTATGGATCAAGTATAGTTTCAATAGTTATACATGAGTAATTATTTAAGAAATTATTTCACTACTGGGCCCATAGGAGGATATATGTATTTGTTTAGCCTTTTCCATATCTTTATTATTAATTATTTTTAATTTTAATAAGGACATTTGGTTAGGGATTTAATTATTTTATTTAATATTGGATAATGATTTTGAACAATATTGTCATGCTATATAATGTTATTCATTTATAAATTTTTGTTTGTTGGAATTATATGAATTTTCTAAGGATTATTTTATGGGCTTAATGTTCGAGCAATGTCCATTCTCGGCGGTACCTACGACGCGTAGACGGGCGGCACCTACGGACGCCGGATGGCTCGCGACTCGCAAAGTCCCTTCTTGGCGGTACCTACGCGCGTAGACGGGCGCACGTACGAGATGATTCTCGCGGCACCTACGATTATGCTATCGGGCCGTACCTACGAGAGATGTTTCGGGCTGCACGTATGGACACCGGACGGCTCGCGACGAGCAAAGTCCATTTTCCCGCCTAACGACGCGTAGTCTGGCGGCACCAACGAGGATACTATCCGGGCGGTACCTACGAGAGATGTTTCGGGCGGCACCTACGGACACTGGACGGCTCGCGACGAGCAGTCCCTTCTCGGCAGTACCTACGACGCGTAGACGGGCGGCATCTACGAGAGGTAATTCGTGCATCATCTACGAGAGGTGTTTGGGGCGTCACCTACGAGGATGGTTAGGGCGGCACCTGCGGACACGGAAAGTTTTGCGACGCACCAAGTCCCTTCTTCGGCGGTACCTACGACGCGTAGACGGGCGGCACCTACGGACGCCGGACGGCTCGCGCCTCGCGAAAGTCCCTTCTTGGCGGTACCTATGACGCGTAGACAGGCGGCACCTACGAGGTAATTCGTACATCATCTACGGAGGTGTTTCGGGCGTCACCTACGAGAGATGGTTAGGGCGGCACCTGCGGACACGGAAAGTTTCGCGACGCACCAAGTCCCTTCTCGGCGGTACCTACGACGCGTGGGGGGCACCTACGGACGCCGGACGGCTCCACTCGAAAGTTCCTTCTTGGCGGTACCTATGACGCGTAGACGGGCGGCACTTACGAGAGATGATTCGGGCGGCACATACGATTATGCTATCAGGGGGCACCTACGAGAGATGTTTCAGGCTGCACATACGGACACCGGACGGCTCGCGACAAGCAAACTCCCTTCTCTGCGGTATCTACGACGCATAGACGGGCGGCACATACGAGAGGTGTTTCGGGCGGCACCTACGGACGCCGGACGGCTCGCGAAGAGCAAAGTCACTTCTCGGCAGTACCTACGACGCGTGGACGGGCGGCACCACGAGATGTTTCGGACGGCATCTACGAGATGTTTCGGGCGTCACCTAGGAGAGATGGTTAGGGCGGCACCTGTGGACACGGAACCGCTCTCGACGCACCAAGTCCATTCTCGAGGGTACCTACGACGCGAAGTCAGGCGGCACCGAGGAGGTATTTCGGGCGGTACCTATGGGAGGTGTTTCGGGCGGCACCTACGGACGCCAGACGGCTCGCGACTCGTAAAGACCCTTTTCTGCTGTACCTACGATGCGTAGACGGGCGGCACCGAGAGGTAATTCGTACATCATCTACGAGAGGTGTTTCCGGCGTCACCCGAGAGATGGTTAGGGCGGCACCTGCGGACACGGAAAGTTTCGCGACGCACCGGAAGTCCCTTCTCGGCGGTACCTACGACGCGTAGACGGGCGGCACCTACGGACGCCGGACGGCTCGCGACCTCGCAAAGTCCCTTCTTGGCGGTACCTATGACGCGTAGACGGGCGGAGAGATGATTCGGGCGGCACATACGATTATGCTATCAGGCGGCACCTACGAGAGATGTTTCAGGCTGCACATACGGACACCGGACGGCTCGCGACGAGCAAACTCCCTTCTCTGCGGTACCTACGACGCATGGACGGGCGGCACCTTCGAGAGGTGTTTCGGGCGGCACCTACTGACGCAGGAGGGCTCGCGACGAGCAAAGTCACTTCTCGGCAGTACCCACGACGCGTGGACGGGCGGCACCTACGAGAGATGTTTGGACGGCATCTAGAGATGTTTCGGGCGTCACCTAGGAGAGATGGTTAGGGCGGCACCTGGGGGAACGGCTTCGACGCACCAAGTCCATTCTCGACGGTACCTACGACGCGTAGTCAGGCGGCATCTAGGAAGGTATTTCGGGCGGTACCTATGAGAGGTGTTTCGGGCGGCACCTACGGACGCCAGACGGCTCGCGACTCGTAAAGACCCTTTTCTGCTGTACCTACGATGCGTAGACGGGCGGCACCTACGAGGTAATTCGTACGGCATCCACAAGAGGTGTTTCTGACGTCATCTACGAGAGTGGGTGGGCGGCACCTGTGGACACGGAATGGCTCGCGACGCATAAGTCCATTCTCGGCGGTACCTACGACGCGTAGTCGAGCGGCACCTACGAGAGGTTTCGGGCGGCACCTGGAGGTGTTCCAGGCGACACCTACGGATGCCGGAAGGCTCGCGACGAGCAAAGTCGCCTTTTCTGCGGTACCTACGACGCGTAGTCGGGCGGCACCACACGAGGATTTCCTGGCGTTCCCTACGAGAGATGTTACGGGCGATACCTACGGACGCCGGACGGCTCGCGACGCGCAAAGTCCCTT